>CAJVPM010002370.1:0-10001 GCA_910592325.1 Scutellospora calospora | reverse complement strand
GTAGTAGTAGGAGTAAACTGATGAATAAAGTTAGTTATTGCTGTTCGAGAATTAATATTAAGATTAAAATATCATTAGTTAGAAGTATTTGTAGGGTAAGTAGAGAGGAATTGAGAAAAGGATATATAGATAGGTGATCCAAGAAGGATATCAGTTAGGAGTGGAGTTGGAGTTTGTTATCTATCTTATAGGAGAAATTGGATTTGAGTAGTATCTTCATTATAAGAAGTTAAAGTAGATGAAGAAGTTGTAGTTTGGTCTGAGTCTATTAAGTATTGACTAACTATAGGACTATATTTAAAGTAGTTAAGACTACTAGTATATTCGTTAGAGATAAATGAACTAAGATTTCCTAAAACTTCTTCTGGAGTTCTAGATTTTTTTGATTCTCCTGAATTTTAGTAATTACTTGAACTAGTATAAAGATGAGTACCAGTTCAAATTATCTTATTTCTTTTCTATTGCTAACATTTTTTTCCTCTTTTAGGTTTGCTCTTTACTTCAGGATATGAAATAGCATGCGACTTAGAACATGTAATAGCTTAGTAGTTCTTTGTGGACTCTTTTGATTCTCTAGGAGAATCAAAAGAGTCTACTGGTGATTCTTAGACTCCTGATTCTCTTAATAGTGGATTCTTTTAATTCTTCTAGTAGTAGACTTTTTCGATTATCCTGGTAGTTTTGGACTCTTTTGATTCTCTCAGGGTTTGGTGATTACTTGAACTGATATAAAGATAAGTATTAGTCTAATATTTTATTTCTTTTTTGTTTCTTTTCTATTACTAACATTTTTTTTCTCTTCTAGGTTTGCTCTTTACTTCAGGATGTGAAATAGCACAATTTAGAATATGTAATAGCTCTAGTAGTTCTTTGTGGACTCTTTTGATTCTCCCAGAGAATTAAAAGAGTCTATAAAGAACTACTAGTAATTCTTAGACTCTTGATTCTTCCAGTGGTAGACTCTTTCGATTCTCCTAGTAGTGGACTTTTTCGATTCTCCTGGTAGTTCTAGATTCTTTTGATTCTCCCAAATTTTGGTGATTATTTGAACTGGTATAAAGATGAGTACCAGTTCAAATTATCTTGTTTCTTTTCTATTGCTAACATTTTTTTCCTCTTTTAGGTTTGCTCTTTACTTCAGAACATAAAATGGCATACGATTTAGATTATATAATAGCACTAGTGGTTCTTTATAGACTTTTTTAATTCTCCTAGAGAATCAAAAGAGTCTATAAAGAACCACTAGTGATTCTTAGAGCTCTTTTGATTCTTCTAGTGATAGTTCGATTATCCCAGTGATGGACTTTTTTGGTTTTGAACTCTTTTGATCCTCCCAGATTTTGGTGATTACTTAAACTGGTATAAAGATAAGTACCAGTTTAAGTTTTCTATTTCTTTTTTGCTTCTTTTCTATTACTAACGTTTTTTTTCTCTTTTAGGTTTGCTCTTTACTTTGAGACATAAAATAGCATGCGATTTAGATTATGTAATAGCACTGATAGTTCTTTGTGGACTCTTTTAATTCTCTTAGAGAATCAAAAGAGTCCACAAAGAACTACCAGTAATTCTTAGAGCTCTTTCAATTCTTCTAGTGATGGACTCTTTTGATTATCCCAGTGATGGATTTTTTTGGTTCTGGACTCTTTTGATCCTCCTGGATTTTAGTTGGTGATTCTTTTTAGACTTTTTTGATTCTTCTAATGATTTTTTTAAACTCTTAATACTTCTAATAGTTTGTAAATTTTTTTTTGATTTTTCCAGTAGTTTTTTGTATACTTTTGATATTATCTGTAGATTTTTTTATTCTTTTAGTTTTTTTAAAGATTTTAGTAATTTTGTCAATTTTATTAGTATTTTTTACTTTTATATTTTTTTTTAGATTTTTTTTTTAAATTAATATATTAGTATTTATTATTAGATAATTTCTATTTGTATACTAAATGTATATATACAGATAATAAGAAAGCTAATTAGATATAATATAAAATTATTGTTTTTTTAAAAAAATTATTTATAATTTAAAATGAAACTATTTTTTGGATATTAATAAAAAAATTTTTTTGTGAAATTTTGAAATAAATTGTTTTTACTATTATTTTAAGTTTACTTTTACTTTAATTTTAAATAGTATTTAATTTTGTTTTATATAAATTATTTTAATTTATATATTTATTAGATTTGCAAATTAATATCTGTATAATATATTACATATACTGTATAGTGCTGTATATAGTATCTCTAGTCTTTTTTAAAAAATACTAGTATTAATTAAATAGTATTCTAGGATACTATGTAAAGAAATAGATACTATATGAGAAGAATACTATGAAAGTTTTGATTATGTAAGCTAATTACATAAAGTTAAAAATAGTAAAAATGAGTTTTTTGAAGATTAATTAGTACTGAGATACTTTTCAAAAATGTTAAAATTTACAATTAAATAGTATTTCAATACTATTTAAAAGGATACTTTACTAGAGAGGTATTATATACAGTGCTATACAGTAAGCTAAAAAAATTTATTATTATTATTATTTATTAATTAAATTAATATAATTTTAAAAATTTAAAGATTATTAATATTTATTATAAAATTTATTTTATTTAGATTTTGGTTTAGTAATAGTAGGCATTGGACACAAATCATCCTTTTTACTTGGATTTTGTATATGATTTCTTATTTGTTCATATAAATACCATTGTCGTTCTGCACTAAGACCAGGTAATTTTTTTTCAACTAATTGATTTAAATTATTATTTTGCTTAGTTTTTTCTATTTGTATTAATGTTTTTTCTCCATAAGATGATGTACTAATTTTAATATTTCCTTGATTTAACTTATTAAATTCAAAATAATGTTGTTTTAAAATATTTGGTATTGTTGTAAATTGTTGTTTTAGCCAATTTGTCCATTCATAAAAATGTACAATTTGATTTTTTTTATCATCAAATACTGTTTGTGCAATATTATATCTACCAGGAGTTGAATTTTGAACTACTTTAACTAAATCATCAAGATTATCTACTTCAGATTTTCTTAAAAGTAATTTTATAAGTCCAAAAAATCCATCTGAACTAAATTTAGTATGTTCTGCAACCATAAAACAATAGGTTATACTATTATGTAATCCAGTTAAAACTCTCCAAGCTAAATATGCTATCATAGCATTATTCTTATTTTGTCCTGAACAATTATCTGCATGAATTACTAAATTTTTTTCTCCTAAACCATGTAATTCAAAATAATTATGAACTAAAGAAATAACTGTATCTGCACCTTTACCAACTAATTCATTTTCTTTAATAAGATAGTTTACCTAAAAATATTATTTTATAAAATATATTAATATAAATATTTTTTATAAATATAATTAATAATTTAATAATAAATTATAATATTTTACTTGACGTGGAAATGCATCATCACATATTCCAAATAAATGAACTTTATATAAAGATTTAAAATAAACTTCACCCTAATAAAAATATAATTTAATAAATAATTTATTATTAATTTATAATAAAAATAACTTACTTCTTGTTGAGATGAATATGGTAGTTGAATTTGTTATGCATAATCCCAAGATAAATGAACTGTAATATCTAATGAATTAGGTTTTCTAGAACGCACTAAATTATTAATTCCAATATTTTGAATATCTTTATAAGCTATATTAATTTGTTGTCTAAAAATTTTAAATATAATAAAAAATTAAAAATTTAATATTTAAAAAATTAAAAATTAAAATTATTTACTTGTAATTTTCACGTTCTTTATGTGCCCATTTAATATGTTGATGCCATTCTAATACTTTTGCTTCTTTTTCTTCTACTGACCAATAATTTGCATTAAATCTCATATCTTTACATTTTAAACACAAATCACTACGTAGAGTTAATTTTTTAATATATGGTAAAAATTTTTTCCAAATTGTATTAAATGTTGATAAGCTAACTCCAAATTGATCATTATTTTTTATTGCATTAATATATTGTATATATAAAGATGAATAAGTAACATCTGCTGGTAAATATATTATTGCACAGGTATTATCACGAAAATTTCGTCCTATTAAAAATTTAAATTAATAAAAATTAAAAATAAAAATATTTAATTAAAAACTTACTTGGTGATGGTAAACCATTTTGCTTTGCAAAATTTCCTATAAAAGTAATTACCTTCCTTATAATTTCAAATGATAGTGCATTATTACTTATTTTATTAGTTTTTGAATTTTTACGTAAATTTATATCATTTTCTACAAAATGATCTCTTAAATTTTTCCATCTTTTTTCTCCAAGTCCATAAATTATTCTAAAAGCATTTAAACAAATTGACTTTCCTTCAAAAATATACTCAGTAGAAAGTTTAGATTTTTTAGAATTTTGAACTATTTCAGGTCGTTTAGTAGCAGATATAATACCTAATAAATATATATCTTGATAAGATTTAGAAAGATTCTTAAAATTTAAATGTCGAGATAATGCAACAGAATATTCACATTGAGTTTGTAAACAATTTTTTTCACAACAACTTTTGTTAAAAGATTCTTTAAATTCATTATTTTGCAATAAATTTATTTCATCTTCTAATTCTTGATTATCATTATCTTGTTTTTCAAATAAATCTATTGTTTTGTAATATAATGTTTTAAACTTAGAAAGCTCAAGTTCAGTCCAAATCTCATTATCTAAAAGAGGATTTTCTATAGATTCTAAATTTTCTAAATTTTCAGATGAAGATAAATTATTATTTTCAAGAACTAAAAATTGAAATTGCAAATTTGAAAGATCTGTTTGCAATTGAGTATTTTCTGTATGAGTTTCTTCAAAAATACTTTTGTTTAAAGAAAAGCTAGACATTTTTTAAAAAATAAAATTTAAAAAAACTTTTTAATAAAAATTAAATTTATTTTATATATATTTTAAATACAATACAGATTATGTCTATTGTAATAAATCTATATACAGATTTATTACAATAAATAAAATTTTTTTAAACAATAAATAAAATTTATATTATTATTAAATTTAGCTAAATAATCATTGTTCAAAAATTTTATAAAGTCAAATTTAAAAAAAAACAATAGGATCTGTATAGTAATTGTGCTTATGAATTATCAATCATAAAGGTTGCCAGTTAGAGAAGATAACAACTATATCAGAACAATAATTGTAGATCAATTATTATATCAAGAAACTAATAAATATATATAATCTATACAAATAAAGACATGATAATCAGAGAACTGGGGTAAATCAATTAAAACTTCCCAAATAGGATAGCTCTGATAAATTCTGGGTTGATTCAAGATATTTTGGGTAAAACTCCTATTTTTAGCAACAATAGAAAAAAAACTATGAGGCCATGACAATAAAAAACCGCAGACCCTGAGATCAGGGTTCTACACCATGGGACCAGGGACTCGGGATGTCACAAAGGTAATAGACTTGATACTACATGGCACGAAGAAGCTGGGGAACACCACAGGTGACGTATGTAGCAACGAAATATGTTAATTCATCGAAGGACCTTCAGGATGCATAATAAGGTAAAAAAAAAAAAAAAGTATTATTGATGTAAATTCGTACATACAAGAGCAAGCAATGCAAATTCAGTAAATTCAATTTTATAGCTGTTTTTATAAATTCCAAACAACCAAGATTTTATTAATAAATGAAATCAAAATAAAAATTTATATATTATAAAAGTTTTTACGTATAAAAATTATTACAAAATATAGATCGAAAAGAAAACCAGAACGAACATAAATCAGATAAAATTATTGAAACGATAAATTTAACAACTAAAGAACCTTTAGCTTGTTCATCTATAATAAATATTATAAAAACACTTGGAGAAATCACAAGGAGAATCGAAAGTGTCCAGAAAAAATCACTGAGAGAATCAAAAAAGTTCATAACCAGGAGAATCGAAAGAGTCCGCAAAAATCCACTGAAAGAATCGAAAAAGTTTACAAATATCTACTAAGAGAATTAAAAAAGTCCACCACTGGGAGAATCAAGAGTCTAAGAATTACTGGTAGTTCTTTGTGGACTCTTTTGATTCTCCAGGAGAATCAAAAGAGTCCACAAAGAATCACCAGGGCCATTACATGTTCTAAATCGTGCTATTTCACATCCCGAAGTAAAGAGCAAACCTAAAAGAGAAAAAAAATGTTAGCAATAGAAAAGAAACAAAAAAGAAATAAAATATTGGACTGATACTTATCTTTATACCAGTTCAAGTAATCACCAAATCCTGAGAGAATTAAAAGAGTCCAGAACCACTAGGATAATCGAAAAAGTCCACCATTAGAAGAATCAAAAGAATCTACTATCAAGAGAATCAAGAGTCTAAGAATCACCAGTGAACTCTTTTGATTCTCCTGAAGAATCAAAAGAGTCCACAAAGAACTACTAAGCTATTACATATTCTAAGTCACATGCTATTTCACGTCCTGAAGTAAAGAGCAAATCTAAAAGAGGAAAAAAATATTAGCAATAGAAAAGAAACAAGATAATTTGAACTAGTACTCATCTTTATACTAGTTCAAATAATCACCAAAATTCGGAAGAATCAAAAAAATCTAGAACTACTGAGAGAATCGAAAAAGTCCACCACTGGGAGAATTGAAAGAGTTCACCACTGAGAGAATCAAAAGTTCAAGAATTACCAGTGGTTCTTTGTGGACTCTTTTGATTCTCCAAGAGAATCAAAAGAGTCCACAGAAAACCACCAGGGCCATTACATATTCTAAATTGCGCTATTTCATATTCCAAAGTAAAGAACAAATCTAAAAGAGAAAAAAAATATTAGCAATAGAAAAGAAACAAAAAAGAAATAAAATATTGAACTAATACTTATCTTTATACCAGTTCAAGTAATCACCAAACTCTAGGAGAATCAAAAGAGTTCAGAACTACCAGAATAATCGAAAAAGTCTACCACTAGGAGAATTAAAAGAATCCACTATCAAGAGAATCAAGAGTCTAAGAATCACCAGTGGACTCTTTTGATTCTCCTAAAAAATCAAAAGAGTCTACAAAGAACTACTTAGGCATTATATGTTCTAAGTCACATGCCATTTCATGTCCCAAAGTAAAGAGCAAACCTAAAAGAGGATAAAAATATTAGCAATAGAAAAGAAACAAGATAATTTGAACTGGTACTCATCTTTATACCAGTTCAAATAATCACTAAAATTCAGAAGAATCAAAAGAATTCAGAACCACCAGGAGAATTGAAAAAGTTCACCACTAGGAGAATCAAAAGAGTCTATCAGGAGAATCAAAAGAGTCTAACACTGAGAGAATTAAGAGTCTAAGAATTACTAGTGGTTCTTTGTGAACTCTTTGATTCTTCTAGGAATCAAAAGAGTCCACAAAGAACTACCAGTGCCATTACATGTTCTAAGTCATATACTATTTCACGTCTTGAAGTAAAGAGCAAACCTAAAAGAGGAAAAAAATATTAGCAGTAGAAAAGAAACAAGATAATTTAGACTAGTACTTATCTTTATACTAGTTCAAGTAATCACCAAAACCTAGGAGAATCAAAAAAGTTCAGAACTACCATAATCGAAAAAGTCTACCACCAAAATAATTGAAAGAGTCCACTACTAGGAGAATCAAGAGTCTAAGAATCACAGGTAGTTCTTTGTGAACTCTTTTGATTCTCCAGGAGAATCACAAGAGTCCGCAAAGAACTACTGACACTATTACATATTCTATAACATGCCATTTTATGTCCCAAAGAGCAAACCTAAAAGTGAAAGAATAGTAGTAAGAGAAAAGAAACCAAAAACAAGAAGAAATAGTAACTTGGATTAGTACTTATCCTTATACTAGTTTAAGCAATCAAAAACCTGAGAGAATCAAAAGAGCTCAAAATAATTCCAAAAATCGATGGGGACCTCAAAAGATACTAAGAAATGAAAATCTATCATTAGACTTATAAAACCCACTATTAAATAAATAAACTAATGTTAAACAAAGAAAACTACGTAAACCGATGACAAAAATCACTATGAAGTGAAGAAGAAAATTATTTTAAATGATCAAGAAAATTAATTTATTATAAATCCAACTTAAATATAATTGGTCAATTATTCAAATATTCTGGACATTCTGAAATTTCTTAGAACTATAGAATTCTATTTTTAAATCATATTTTTGGCTGATCATATGTTGATCAGCGTTTTTGAAACCTGATTTACTCGAAATTGTTTATATGCAAAAATAGGCCCTTTTAACTTATGACACTCCATATAGCTTCTGTAATATATATAACCTGTTACGTTTCTAATATTTTGTAAAGTATAAAAGCAGCACATATGGATCTTGATTTCATTATCGAGTCTTCATACTCTTTTACAATAAAAGTACCTTTCTGATACTTTAAAATAAATATTTATTGATATCTTCATATATCTTTAATTGTTACCTCTTTCATAATTGCAAATTAAAGGTCTGGCGATCTAATGAAGTGGTTAGATTGTCAGACCACCATGCAAGAGGTCTAGAGTTCAAATCCCACTATCAACAGAATTGAATAATTACCTAAACATCTGTATCTAACTTACAGTAAACTTTGTCCGTTTCTGGGAGTTGTAACCCTGTAAATCACGTTGCACTAATATTGTTCGGACATTAGAAGTATGACGGAATGTTGAAGTTGCATTATACGAATAAATCGAGATAGGATCTACAGGCAGAGGACCTGCATGGTAGAAATCCCGAGTTAGGTGAAGTAGTATGGATTTTGACAGTCACACTAGTTAACACCTGATCTGGTAAAGATCTCTGAGTATGAAGATGTAGATCGAGTAGGTGCGAGTAAGTCTGTGACACTGGATATTACAGCAATACCAAGTTGGCTTGGTGGCTAACTAGATTGAGAAGATCTGCTTCACAAAACATTCAGAAATACAAAAAAGTCTGATTTGGTAAATGGACATGGAAGAAACTGAGTTCATACGAACATCGAATAAGGGTATATGTAAGCTAGATTGGGATATAGTATAGCATAGTTGGGTATCGTGATACCTATCTGTTAGGGGGCATTGTAGTGGGACTTATTCAGATAAGACCTAGGCCTATAACAGTAAAGTTTGCGACTAATGTCAGCTTGGGTGCCTCCCAAAGTGGAGTAGCATAGGGTTATGAGTTTAACTTAAAGAGTAGTACTTTTGGTAAGTGAGATAGGGCTAGAGAGTTTAAATAGGGAATTTTCTAAAAGATTTCAGGTATAGCAGCTAGTGTGGAACCTTCGAGCGGACTACTTAAAATAGACAACCTAAAATTGTACGTGTAGCTAGTTGTACTCTCACAATATATATCACTTATGAAATTTACGAAATTAATAAAAGTTAAGCTGATAGCATTTGTATAAAGTAAAAAAAAAAAAAAAATCATTGCAAATTACGCTAAATCTTCTTTGTTAAGTTTTGTAAAAACACTCTAAAGACTTTGACAAAATACAGTAACAAGGACATTATACGAAGTATTCACTGTTATTAGTCTTTCTAGTTAGTTAGTCTTGTTAAAGAAATCAAACCAAT
The DNA here is from genome assembly GCA_910592325.1 of Scutellospora calospora. Lineage (NCBI taxonomy): Eukaryota > Fungi > Glomeromycota > Glomeromycetes > Diversisporales > Gigasporaceae > Scutellospora > Scutellospora calospora. Next base: position 438 of record CAJVPM010002370.1, on the reverse strand, counting down.
GTAACAAATTGGTGGTGACTATAAGATACTTTCTCAAACTTTGCAAGTATAAAAAAAAACCTAAGGATAGGTTTATTTGGAAAAATACTAGTTATTACTAAGACAAGTCAATCAATTTTCATCCAATTGAGCTAAAATTTTGAGAATATAGCCAGAAAACAATTCTACAACTTTTCTACTAAGCTTATCTTAGTGTAAAAATCTCTCTAAACCCTTCAAAAAGCTTTTCCAGAACTCTCTCTCCAAGAAATAACAAGAAGAATTCTCAATCTGAATGTCTAAAAGAGGTATTAACACACCCAAGACACCAGCACACATTGAAAACACACTTGCTCTCAAGGCCCCAACATATAAAAAGTATTTGGAACAAGAATTAGAAAAACTTGTTGACTCAACTGAACAAGAGGATAGAACCTTCTTCTTCTCTCTTAAAACTTT
>CAJVPM010002369.1:0-10003 GCA_910592325.1 Scutellospora calospora | reverse complement strand
AATGCATAATGTCACATTCTGCATTATGCTGCATTATATAATGCAGAGCCAAAAAAATATGCATTCGTACATCTCTAATCATGGCAAATAGACCTAGAGAGGTAAGAAGTAGAAACTCAAAAGTAAGATAAGCAGTAGTTGCTTTTGCTGATAATATAACTTGGATCGCAAGCTCTAAAGAGTAGATAAACAGAACAATCCAAATTGCTTAAGAATTCTTTTAAATTAATAATATACAAATAAATCTGAACAAGTCAAAATTAATTGTAATGAACTCAAAAATAAAGTTAGAAAAAAAGAAAATTCTTATTAAAGAGTAAGAAATCTTCTTAACTAAGAAAAAAGAATTAGTAAGATTCTTAGAAACTTGAATAGAACACAAAGTAGAAAAAAAAAGTAGTAGCAAAGACAAAACAAGTTACAAAACTATTTGCAAATATAATAAAGAAAAAGTTATTATCAGCAAGTTAGATCTTGTATGTTAATAATATTTGTTTACTGTCTAAGCTTGAATATATTTTACAGAGCACTTATTTAACAAAAGATAAAAGTAAAAAAATTCAATAGCTCTATATCTTAGTTGCAAAGAATAAAATAGGTTTTATAAGAATATAACCTAACTCTATCTTATCTCATAGTGAAATTCTAAACATACAAATATTATGGAATATACTTAAAATGAAACAGACCTTAAATCTTATTAGTAGACTAAATAGCAAGTACGTGATTAGAGAAATTACAAAAATTAGAATAAAACAAAGGCAAAAAATAGCTAGTTACACAAGTAGTATTTGAAAAGAGAAACTAGATAATGATGACTTAGGCTTGAGATAACAACAAATAAAAAAAAATGAATAACTAAAACAAGTAGTACTCTAATTAAAAGTTTATTCCAAAAGAAAACTTTTATCAAAGCAGCTAAAGTATGTTAAGATTTAAATATAATATTGTTAAAGCAAATCCTTAATAAAGAAAGGCAATATTTACTAATTTAGCAATAGCTAAAAGCTTCAAAAAAGAGATCTAAGAAAAGAGCAAAAGTGATTTGGTTTAAAAAAATAGAAGTAAAAGTTTTAAAAGATAAAGAAAAAGGTCCAGTAATCTAGTGTAGTTATAGGTTATCAGACCGCTATGCAAGAGGTCTAGAGTTCAAATCCTACTATCAACAGAAATGAATAATTACCTAGATATCTGTATCTAACTTATAGTAAACTCTGTCTATTTCTGGAGTTGTAACCTTATAAATTATGTTGCACTAATGTTGTTTAGATATTAGAAGTATGACAGAATGTTGGAGTTGTATTATATGAATAAATCAAGATAGGATCTATGAGCAGAGGATCTGTATAGTAGAAATTCTCAGTTAGGTAAAGTAGTACAGATTTTGATAGTCATACCAGTTAATGATTGATCCAACAAGGATTTCTGAGTACAAATCGAATAGGTGCGAGTAAGTTTGTAGTGTAATACAATCTAGTACTTTGCATTTAGTGTAACAACAACTTAGCTCAGCAGCTAACTAGATTGAGAGGATCTACTCATGAAACATTCAGAAGTCTAAACTGGTGAAGTGCCACAGCTAGAACCAGGTTTGTATGAACATCGAATAAGAGTATATGCTAGCTAGATTGGAATATAGTGTAGCATAGTCAGGTATCATGACAACTATTTGTTAGAGGGCATTGAAGTGTGACTAATTTGAGTAAGACATAGGCCTATAACAATAAAGTTTGTGACTAATATCAGCTTGGGTGCTTCCCAAAGTAAAGTAGCATAGGTTATAGTTAAACTATAAAGAGTAATATTTGCAGTAAGTGTGATAGGGCTAGAGAGTTTAAACAGGGAATCTTCTAAAAGATTTCAGGTATAGCAGCTAGTATAGAACCTTCAGGTGGACTACTTAAAATAGATAACCTAAAATTGTATATATGGCTAGTTGTACTCTCACAATATGTATCACTTCCAAAATTTATGAAATTAATAAAGTTTAAGCCAATAGCATTTGTATAAAGTAAAAAAAAAAAAAAAAAAAAAAAAGTTAAAAAAAAGCAAGAAGTTAACAATAGCTTCAAAACAAGTAGCAGAAACCTACTAGAACCAAAAAATTTGCTAAAAAAGATCTCTACAGATAAAAGGAAGCAAGAATTGGTCATATATAAAGACAGTTCAGACCAAAAAGGTAAAATAGATCAAATAAGAAAAAAGACAAAAAATAATATATTTATCAAGTATTGGGATAACAAAAAAAATAAAAGGTCTAGTAATCTTAGTGTAGTAGTTAGGTTGTCAAACTGCTATATAAGAGGTCTGGGGTTCAAATCCTACTGTCAATGAATTTGAATAATTACCTAGATCTTTGTATCCAACTTATGGTAAACCCTGTTTATTTCTAGAAGTTGTAACTCTGTAAATCATGTTGTACTAATATCAATTAGATATTGGAAGTGTGATGCAATGTTTGAGTTATGTTGTATAAATAAATCTTGATAGAATCTACAAGCAGAGGATCTGTATAGTAGAAATCCCGAATTAGGTGAATTAGTATAGATTTCAACAGTTATACTGGTTAATGCTTGATTCAGAAAAGAAGTCTGTATACAAAGGTTACAGATTAAGCAAGTGCAAGTAAGTCTATTGTATAATGCAACTTGGTATCTTGCATTAGTGGCAACACCAACTTGGCTTGGCAGCTAACTAGATTTGAGAGGATCTAACTTGTGAAACTTGTGAATATATGGAAGACTAATTTAGTAGAGAGCTACAGTAAGAACTAGGTTTGTATGAACATCTATAAGAGTATATGCTAGCTTAATTGGGATATAGCATAGCATAGTTGGGGTATTTCACAGGCTCTTGCTAATGAAAATAAAAGAGTATCTTAAGATAGGGCCCTTCTAATAAGGGAAACTGAGGTGTAAAATCAATCTGAGTGGTCTATATTGAGGCAGTACAAGATTGTGCAGGTTTAAGAATAAAATTAGGTAAACGTTAGAGATAATAGGGATGCCAAAAGGTTTAAATAGAATATCTACAATAGATACTAGATATAGCAATTAGTAGATAACCTCTAGGCAGAACCTTTAAATAGATAATAATTAAAGTTGTATGTATAACTAATTGTACTCTTACTAACTAATATAAACCTACAAACTACTTAATAAAAATTAACTAGCATCGAGGTCTTGTTAGACCAATAAAAAAAAAAAAAAAAAAAATATGAAGAGAACTATAGAATAATTAATAAATATAAAGGTTATACAAGTAATAGAGAAAGAAGTTATAATAATTGCAAGATATAACAATCTAAAAGAAAGGTTCTAGGAGTAATTTCAAAAAACTTTATAAACAAAGAGAAGAAAATAATAGATTTTCTACTTAGAGCAATGACTGAGAATAAAGGAAGCTAAGTAACTGAAACTAATAAGTAGAATTTCATAGAACTTAAATTAGTAGAACAGTGAGAAGAAGAGATAATAGAAACTCAAAGTTTTGATAAGGAGCTAGCATTAATACTTAAAGGCAGAGTAAAGGAGATTAAAGCAGGAAAGAAGAATTTAGTATTTTATACAGATAGCTTACTAGATAAAACGATAGATAAAGGTAATATAGGTATAGAATAAGTAGTAGTTGATAACTTAGAAAATAGATTATATAGTTTAGATAGTTTAAAAGTTATTAACTAGCTAATATTAACAAAAGCTAAATTAATAGGTATATGGATAGTATTATTAATAGCTAAGTGTAATATATTAGTGAGAGTTTTCACAAATAGCAAACTAGTAATAGATGGCATTCATAGAGCCTGTAATAGTGAGCAGTATAACAAATAGATTAGAACAGATAACTGAATAATCCTAGAAAGAATTATATTACTAGTTAAACAAAAAAACCTAGATCTAGCTCTCAAAAAAGTCAAAAGTTATTTAACAGATCTCTGGAATATTAAAACAAACCAGTTAGCAAAAGAAAGATATTTTTTACTAATAGTCATTAATTTGGAAAAAGTTATTAGTAAGGATATTGATTATGAAATAACTTGGAAGTCAAATAGAATTGAAAACTTAGTTAAACAGTTTTTGACTAAGTTAACTAAAATATATAATGATACTAACTAGATATACTTAAAAAGAAAGAACTTTGCAAAGACAAAAAAATATAATTAGAAGAGACTATAGCTGAATCTCAAGAATCAAAGAGGAATTAACTGTCTGTTAATGAAAAAGAGTAGAAAACTAATCTTGCAAATCAAATATTTTAACAATTGCCTCCCAATACTAAGTGAATTGAAAAAGTAAAAATCTAATCTATACAAAAGTAATTTTTGTATTTTATATAAGGAGAATATTACAGAGAACTTTGATTATATAATGAGCTGCTCAGCTCTACAAAAGTCATAAAAAGAAATTGAAAAAGTAGTACTTCAGAGTATTAAAAAGCTAGAAGAAGAGAATCTGCACTTTTAAAAAAAATTATAGAGAATTAGAGAAATCGTATTCTCTGACAATAATGAATTTCTTTTTCAAAGAAGGAAGGATCTAGTAATAGGGCTTGAAGAAATTTGAATAACTAAAAATCTTCTTATAATAGCAAAGGAAAAGAGCAAAATAAAGTCTTGAATATACAGCATACTTTTTGTTATATAAGGAAGTTTTGCAGAGATCATCTGAAACTACTAATACTAAAAAGTAAATAAATAAGAGAATAACAACTAAAGAGAAAAAAAGCAAGTCTAAGAAGATTGAGCTTGAAGTAAAAATTCGAATAATAGAGAAAAAGAAGCTATTAGTAATAGAAAAAAAAAAGAAAGAGATAGGAAAAAAAGGATAGATAAATGAAAAAGTAGAAGATGTAATTAGAAAAATGATAGAAAAAGAAAACAAGGAATAGTAGAGTTTTCTTTGATTAGTTCAACAAAATTGTTCTAGCCTTGTGACTAGTGAGACAGATCATATCTGAGTACTCTAATAGTAGCTAGATAATGTTAAGTTTAGGAAATTAAGTAGATTCTAGAATCATATTTAACTTAGCTATAGCTAAAAGTTAGCAACTTAATAAAGTTTATGACATAACTGTCAAAGGAAAAAAAAATTAGAAAACAAGAAGTAAAAACAACAAATAAAACAAAAGTAAAAGAACAGGTAATATTATAAAGCAGAAGTAAGAAGAGTTTAGAGAAAAGAAAAGAGTTCAAACAAGAATAAGAAAAAAAGTCTCAAAATATGTAAAGATAAAAAGTAAATATAGAGAAGATAAGAATCACTATCAGAGAATATACAAAGAAATGAATAGAAATCATATAATATAAACAAAAGAAATCTAAATGAGAAAGAAAGAATTTCTTATGAATAGAGAAAGGAAAATTACTCAAAAAGAGAAATAAATATAATACAACTTCAAGAAATAATAACCAAATTTCTGGTTAAGTAAAGATATACTCCTAAACTATATAATATAACTTACTCAAAGATTAGAAGAAAAGTTCAACTTTTTGAAGCTAAAGACTCTAAATTGCTCCTAATTTCTGCATTAGTTGAATTAAAAAAAGTTCTAGTCATACAAAAAAGAAAACTTATATGCTAATATAAGGGTAAATAGAACTTAAACCAAAATAAAGAAAGAACTATAAGAGTAAAGGAGGAATTAGAGGCAGTTGAAACTAAAAGAGAAATTAAAATAGCAGTTCACAATATTAATAGACTAAAGAGTAATAGATACAAAATAGTATTAATAGTTGAAAGAATAAAAAAAATAAATGTAATATTATAGGAATAGTAAAAATAAATATTATAAGCAGAGAAGGACAATTTATTGATAAACAAAAAAGTAGCTTAAATAGTTTTTGGTTTAACGTAGAAAAAGAAAAAAACAAAGAAACTAGAGTAGATATAATAGTAAGTGATAAATAGACAAAGCATATAGAACAAATTAGAAAATACAACAAATACTTCATAGAAGTATATTTCTCTTTAAACAACTAGAAATAGTAGTTTTTATAGTATATATAGCACCTAATAATTAAATGAAAAGGAAAGAAGCACAAAGAATAATAATAAAAAAAATTACTCAAAAGAAACAAAATATGTATTTTATAGTAATAGATGATTATAATTATATTATGTAACTAAGTTTAAATAGAAGCAATAGTACTAACAATAACTAAAAGAAGCTATTTTTACATAGCTAGATAATAAAATAAGATTTTATAGATACTTTTAGAATGAAGTATCCAAACAAATAGAATTTACTTAAAGCAACAGAAAAGATAACAGAAGAATTGACAAATTTAAGTATCAAGTATATTAAGCTATAGTTTAAAAGATACAATTATCAAAGACATAGATCTAGATACAAGTATAATCACAAATTAGTAATAACAAAACTAATACTAGACTATATGCAAATAAAAGGTAGCTTAGTACAAATAAAGCAAAAAAAGAGAAAAAACCAATTTTCAAATATGACAAAGTGACTAAAGAGAATTAAGATAGCTACAGAAGCAAATTACATCTACTTCTTAAAAGAAAAATAAATAAAGTTTTATAGAATAACAACTCAGCACAAAACAATATAGCTGACCAAAAAACAGATATAGATCTAAATAGAGAGTGTAATAATATAAGTAGAAGTATTAAGCAAGTAGCAGAGGAAGAGAACTAAAAAGAAAAGTAACAAATTCTAGTAGTAACAAGGCTCTAAAAAGAAAATACTCAGAATTACAAAGTATAATAAATATAATAAGAAAATTAGCTAAAAGATGCAAGGAAAAGAAAGGGCTATATTGAATAGAAAAAGAATATCTAGAGATAGAAAAAGAAGTAAACAAAATTAATAGAAGTACAAAGTTAAGTATAGAGATTAAAAGATGTTTGTGGAGTAACCAACTACAAGAAGAATTAACAAGATAGTAGAGAATTATAAAAGAAAAACTAGTAGCAGAAAATAGTAATACAATAAGATTAGAAATAAATGAATATATTGATTGAAGATGCAAAATAATAAAAAATAAAGAGTAGAATGATCAACAGTTTGTTAAAAAAAACTATTTAAGAAGGTCTGGCAATCTAGTATAGTAGTTAGGTTGCCAGACTGCTATGCAAGAGGTCTAAGATTCAAATCTTACTGTCGATGAATTTGAATAATTACTCGAACCTTTGTACCCAACTTACAGTAAACTCTGCTCATTTCTGGAGATTACAACCCTGTAAATCATATTGCACTAATGTCAATTAGATATTGGAAATGTGATGCAATACTTGAGTTATGTTATGTGAATAAATCTTGATAGAATCTACAAGCAGGGGACCTGCAAGGTAGAAATTCTGAGTTTGGTAAAGTAGTACAGATTTCAATAGTCAAGCCAGTTAACACCTAATCTAGTGAAAAACCTGAGTATGAAGGATATGAAATTGATAGATATGAGTAAGTCCACTATGTAATATAGCCTAGTACCTTGCATTAGTAGCAAAACCAAATTGGCTTAGCAGCTAACTAGATTAGAAGATCTACTTCATAAAATATCTAGCTAATACTTAGAAGACTATATCTAGTAGATGGCCATAGCAGAAACTAGATTTGTATGAATATTGACAAGGGTCTAATTTAGGTGAATCTGTAAAATAGATACATGACAACTCTAGTAGGAATTATTTTTGAGGTTAACTGAAGCTTTGTAGCTCACAATATATTAGACATACATATTCTGAGAGGACCTAAGCTGTACAGAAAATAGATCCACAGGTGAACCAGCTAGCTTAAATAGTTGGTCATAGTAGTAATATTAGTTTGGGATAGAAAGAAGAGTTTATGATATGAGTGTTTAAATAGATAATTCACAGGTGGGTTGCAGGTATAGCAGCATAGTGTAGAACTAACAGATAGTTGATCATCTGTATGGCAGACTACTTAAATTAAACAATGACTAAAGTTATATATGTAGCTTGTTGTACACTCATTATATAACTATAAAACCTTAGGAAACTGTTCATGTAATAGTTTTATAATAATAAACTAATAAAATCTAATTGGCCAAGGAAGTGGCCTTAATAACAAAAAAAAAACTATTTAAGAAAATAGTAATTGACAAATTACTTATTAATAAAGCAGAAGAAAATAAACTGCTTAACAATTCTGAAGAAATTTTAAGTGCAATAGCAGACTACTTTAGAAGCTAATTCAAGAAAAAAAGTTTCCAAAAAGAAGAAATAAGAAAAGGTTTATAGCCTTATTGCAGAAAAAAAAGAAAGCTACTACAAGAATTCGAGTAAAAAGATAACAAGCAAAGAATAGACTATAATATTATCAAAGCTTAAAATAAATACAGCTTCAAGTATATCAGATATTGAATATATTTTAATCAAACAAGCAAACTCAGAAACACAAACAGTCTTCCAGAACTTTGCAAGTGAATGCATAAAAAAAATGAAAAATACTGCTTAAGTAGAAAATTGAACAAATATATTCAATACCAAAAGATACAGATTAGGGTTTTAATTTGAGCAATATAAGATCAATAGCACTCTTAGAAACTTTTAGAAAATACACAACTAAAGTCTTCACAACATGATTAGAAAAAATAATCAGAGATAAAGAAATGCTTAAAGAGCCAAATTTTATAGAGCTAGTAGAGAGCTTAACAAAAAGTTCTATTTATATTTTAAATATAATAATAGAAGAAGCTAAAGAAAAGAATAAAGAACTCTAGCTAATACTACAAAATATAAAAAAAGCTTTTGATTCTGTAAGCTTATAGTCTCTTGATTTAGTATTTCAAAAAATTAAAGTTTTTCAGCTCAGAAGAAAGTTTATATTAGAGCTTTTTAACAAAAGACAAATAAAAATAATCATTACACTAGAGCTAACAAAAGCAGTAGTAGCAGAAAATAATATAGAGCAAGAAAAGGTGATATCACTATTAGTATAGAAAATTTTTTATAATCTATTATTAACAAGAGTGCAAAAAGATCCTTCTTTAGAATATATAGCAGAGGTCTTATAGCAAACAAGCTCTGAAAAAAAAAAGAAGAGATACAAAAAGCAAGCAAGATATGTAGTAATTGCTTTTGCAAATAATACAACCTAGATAGCAAGTACAAAGAAGCAACCTGAAAGAATAATTGAAATTGCAGAAGAATATTTCAACTTTAATGATATCTAGATAAACCCTAATAAGTCAAAACTAATAACAATGAATATAAAAAAAAATCTGAGAAAAAGAAAGTTATAGTAGAGAAGTAGAAGCTTTATTCTACAAAAGAAAAAGAAGTCATCAAGTTCTTGGATATTTAAATAGAGATAAAGTTAAAAGAAAAAATTATAGCAAAAGCAAAGCAAACAACAAAATTTTTTGCTAATCTGATAAAAAAGAAACTAGTATTAGTAAGCTAAGTTTTGTATATAAACAATATTTGTTTAATTTCAAAACTAGAATATCTGCTATAACATATTTACTTAATAAAAGAAGAATATGAAAAAATCTAGTATTTATATATAATAACTACTAAGAACAAATAGATCTAGCTAAAACTGTGCCAAATTGTATTATATCTTATAGTAAAATTCTAAATATGAGGATGATATAAAACATAATAAGAACAAAGCAAACTTTAAGTTTAGTTAATAAACTAAATAGTAAAAATGATATTAGAAATATTACAGAACTAAGAATAAGGCAAAGGCAAGGCCTACTAGAATATACTAGCAATATATAAACAAAAAGCATAGATAAAGAGAAAGCTAAACTGTTTAAAAACAATCTAATATATTTAATTATTCAAGAAAACTTAAATATAAAACTAGAAATATTAGCAAATAGAGAGAATTAGGCAACTAAAGTAGACAAAAAGCTAATTAAAAATTTGCTAAAGAAGAAAACTTTTATTAAAGTAGCTAAAACAATATAAGAAATAAAAGTAATAGTACTAGAGCAGCTATTTAAACTTAGTTACATAATATAATTATAATCATCTATTACTATAAAATACATATTTTGTTTCTTTTGAGTAAT
>CAJVPM010002368.1:0-10004 GCA_910592325.1 Scutellospora calospora | reverse complement strand
AGTTTTTAAAGATAAATATGTTTTATTAGATGTTTTAATATATATTATATAGTAGATAAGATAATAAGATAGAACTTGTATAGAACTTGTTTAGAACTTGTTATTTTAGAAGAGCAAAAAGTAATCTTTTATATATCTTTTCATAACACTATTTTTAGAAAGATATCATGTGTTGTAGAAGATTCCAAGAGATGCCATGAGGTAGAACATATGCTAGAACTATATGGTATACCATATGGCATGGTCTGCATCAGATTTCTTAGCTATATGCATTGCACAAGTTAGAAAGTAATACGATATACCTCTTGGTATTATAAAACTAAAAATAGCAATTACTCAATAACTTACATAATAATTTGTAATAAAACACATATCATCATGAAGCTAATAATCTTCTCTACAATTCTTATTAGAGGTCTAAAAAGAACTGAACGCTCCTTGGTTCGCTATTACTGTTCTGGACCAAAAATATACACTAACTACTATAAAACTATATAATTAATAATTAGAAATAAATAATAAAATATAAATATAATAATAAATATAACTAAATAATAAAATATAATAATAATAGAAATATTATTACAATACTAATTCATTCGAAGGCTTTTCCTACTTGTATTAAATGAAGTAGTTCTTTTTTTCTAGTTTTTAATCTCTTTTGGCATTCTGTATAAGAACATATATGGGCACACGCACAGCAAAAGCAGGGGATGGGACTATATAATATATAGTCCCATCCCCTGCTTTTGCTGTGAGCGTGCCCATATATGCTTGAATGTCTCTATATATTTGGTTCTAATAATATTGTACAGCAATCTTGTCATATATAGCATTCATTTTTAAATGTCTACTAGTTAGATAGTTATGCATCATATATAGTATTAGCTCTACTTCAGTCTATTTAATTACTCGTATAGAGTTGTTTCAGTCTTTTCTATTTCTTTTGTATAATAAGTTATATTTTGTTTCGAAAAACTAGCTCTAGTTTATAATTTATTTTTGCTCTTCATTACTTAGATTATCTGGTAGTTGCTCTGTTTTTAAATAATTATATAAATTCTAATATAGGTCTAAATTTATAAGTACATTATAGTTTCTTTCTGTTTCAATCTCAAGAAGGTATCCATGTTTAAGTGAATTCTGTCTAGTTTATGAATAATCTCAAAATTATAAGGTTGTAACTTTAAAATCCATCTTCCTATTTTTCCTTTTGGTTTAGTAGTTTGTAACTATTTGAGAGCTATGTGGTTAGTTATAAGTATAAATTTTGAGGTCTCTAAATATTTATAAAAATATTCAATAGCTCATACTATTGCAGCATATTCTAGTTCAGTAGCTCTATAATTTACTTCTCCTGGTCAAAGACTTTTACTAGCATAAACAATTAGATATTCCTTATTGTCAAGGCCTATTTGATTTAAGGTAGCTCTATATTTATTATATGAAGCATCAGTGGCTACTATAAATAGCTGTTTAAAATTATGGTATGCTAATATAGGTGTAGTTATTAATCTCTTTTTAAGGGTATTGAAAGCTTCATCTTGATCTCTTTTCTAATTGTATAGTTGTTCTTTTTTTAATAGCTCATTCAATGGTCTAGCTATTTCAGAAAAGTTTTGAATAAACTTTCTATAGTATCTAACAAGTTCTAAAAATGAACGTAACTAGGATACATTCTTTGAAGGTACTAATTTCTTAATTGCTTCAACTTTTCTTGGGTCTGGTCCCATTTCTTAAAGGATTATTATATGTCTAAGAAAAGGTAGTTATTGTATTCAAAATTGACATTTCTCTAAATTCAATTTTAATCTAACTTTTCTAATTCTAGAAACACTTCTCTTAGATATTTCAAATAATCATTAAATGTTCGTGAATATATTATTATATTATCAAAATAGACAACAACAAATTTTCATGCAATGTTTTTGTAAACTCAGTCCATTAATCTTTGAAATGTTGTAGAGGCATTACATAGTCCAAAAGGCATTACATTAAACTCGTAGATTCTATATCGAGTTGTAAAAGCAGTTTTTTCTCTATTATCTGAGTACATTTGTACTTGCTAATATCCACTAGTAAGATCTAAGGTTAAAAACCATTTAGATCTAGCTAAGGTATCCAACATTTCATCTATTCTTGATAAGGAGTATGCATCCTTTTTAGTAATACTATTAAGCTTTAATAGTCTATACAAAATTATAACTTTCTATTCTTCTTTTTAACAAGTACTACAGGTAATGTCCAGAAGCTTTCTGAAGTTCATATCTGTTTGTTTTCTAGTATCTTTTGTATTTCTTGTTTAATAAATCCTTGTTTATTCATTGGTACTGAGTAAAGTCAGAATTGTATTGGAGGTATATTCTCTATGTATATTGTATAGGTGACTAAGTCAGTTCTATCTAGTCTATTTTTTTTATTTGCAAAAAGGTCTGCAAATTCTGATAATAATTGTTTAAATAATTGACCTTGTTTTATTGTTAGGGGTTCTATTTTTGGTTGTAGCTCTTTGTCTATAGTATATATCTCTGTTTCAAATAAAAACTTTTAGACTCTGTTTCATCAGGTAGTTTTTCATCCTACCTAGGATTCTCTAAAAATTTAATTCATTAGCTAATGAGATTAGTTGTTAGGTCTATTCATTAGTATATTAAGAATCATGAATTAGTAGTTAGAGGAGTTATTAGTTAAGTTGTTCTAATTTTTGAACTCGATTTTCTAATTGTTGAATCTTTAGATCTTGGTTATTGAGTTGGAGTACTACTTGTTCAGGTAGCTCTTCAAGTTTTTCTTCTTCTGAGTCTTCTGGTATTTCTTCAATCAGAGTATATTCATTATATGTTCTTTGATTTCGATCAAGTTCATCTTAATGCAGTAGTATTAGGTATTTATTGCAAAGATTAACTGCAACTATAAAGCTTCTTTTTAAGTTAACTATAGAACTTGTCTATTAAAATCAGAGTAGCTAATATCTATGGAGTCTTCTAAAGTCTGTTGTAAAATTGTTTCTTTATTATTATAGAGCATATCTCTTTCTGCTTTTAGTAAGAGTAACATTTCATTTATTGATTATTCATAGTTCATCTGGTCATAGGTCTGAGGTTCAAAGACTTCTTGAATAGTGAGATCACTTTTCTCAAGTAAGACTTTAGCTAGTCTAAATATTAGAGTTTAATTAAGGTTGTATGTACTTCTAGCATGTCATGTAGATTCAGTATAGTACTTAATTCTAGTCTAGAGATTATAGTTATAGTTATAAAGGATATCAGTATAGGCTTTGTAAGTATACATATGTTCTAGGTTACAGAACTATAGGTTCTGAGCACTATTATCTTCGAATAGTATTTGTGATCTTAGCTCTCCTTTTCTGCAAACTTTGCAATTAACAAGAGTTCCTTGACCTTTACTTTGTTAGTAGAAATATATGCTTCATGGGTTATCACAATTTAGTCTTTAGTGAAAAGTAGTATAGCAGAGTTTACAAATTAATCTTTGTTCTAATTCAAATAGTTCTGATTCAAGTTGAGATATAGCATATTAGCAACAATAGAAAACTTAGTGATGACTATAGTAGAAGGATTTCTGTTCTTCAATAGCTTGTCTGTTACATCCACAAGCTAAACTAAGGTTTTGTTGTTTAAGCTTTTTTATAGAGCAATCTACTTCAAGATATCCTAATTTATAATATCCACAATACTGGTTTTGCAAGTATTGTCTATATGGATAATCACTTTGATTACAAGTTTTACAAATTTCTCTTTTAGATACTTGGTTAAGACAAAAAGCAGCAATATATCCTTTCTGATTACATCTGCAGCAAATATTTTTAGAGCAGTCTTTAAAGAGGTAGTCTGTTTGTTCACAGACTTTACAAAGTTTATAAGTGTGAGAGCATCTACATAGAGGTTAAATTTGCTATCTTTAGTTATCATCAATTATAGAAGTTTCTCTTATTTCAAAAGAATATAACTTTTGTAGTATTAAGTATTCTTAGTCAAAAATTTTTAAATCTTTTGGGTCAGTAATTATTAATTGTTTAGGTAAGGGTCAGTCTAATTAATAGGTAGTAGTAGTTGAGTATTTCTTGTTATTCTATTTAAATAAGTAGCATCTATTAGCCTAATTATAGTTGGCCTTAATCTTCTTAAACAGATCATTTCTAAGTAATAAGGAGTAGGAGGTAGCAAGTACTACTTAAACTATAATAGATATATGAATACCTTCAATCTCTATAGGAAGGTCTCTAATAATTCCAAGTGGTCATGTAGAGGTTCTGACAGCAGATACAATAAGGCTAGTAGAAGCATGTTCAATTTTTAGTTCTAGCTCTTTTATAATACTATAAGCAATTATGCTTATAGCAGTACCACTATCAATTATTGCCTGATAGAGTTGGTTCTTAATTTGCACATTATACTTAATAGGAGTAACATGTTGAAGTAATAAATTTTTATCTTTGGCTTCTTTATACAAGTATGCAGAAAGGGTATTCCTAATAGAAACATTAGCAAAGAAGGCTTTCTATTAGTCTTAGATCATTTGAGGTTCTTGATTATCTTCTTTGTCATTGTCTAGATAGTTAATATTTCTAGGGTAAGAGGATAAAGCTTCTTGGTATTTATTCTTTCTGTTAGATTCTTATAATCGACTTCAGCTTCTATTGTCTTTATTCTAGTTTCGATAACTTCTTTCTTGATTTTATGATCAATTTCTTCTTTCCTATTAGTTATCAGATCTTCGATAAGAAAGTCTTGAGGTTCTTTCTCTTGAATTATTGTTTGAGTAATATCTTTGGTTGTTATTATGACTATTTCTTTGATTTCTATTTCTTTTGCATTGATCATTCTTTTTTGTTTAGCATTAAGCAATGAAGTATTTATTTTTACTACAGTAATAGCAAGTAGCTTGAGGTTTAGAGGGTCTAGAGGATTTGACATAATAGATCTCTTTAATAGTAGGTTGTTTCTGTGCAAGCTTAATACTTAGTTGAGCAATCTGTTCAGTTAAAGTCTTGATAGCTTAGTCTGTTTTAGTATTCTTGCTTGATACTATTACATGTTCAGTTTTCCATCTTTTAGCATTAGTTATAGTAGCAATAAGGTAGCAAGCTCTAAGGCTTGTACGTTAATAGCATATTCAGGACATAGGCTTTAGATAAAAAGTTGGATGATAAAAGTAATAGGAAAGGTATTTGTTTTATCAATTTTCTTTTTCAATTCTCTAAATCTATTCACATATACATCTATAGTATTATTGTCTTGTTTGATCTCAAAGAATTGTTTTTGCCAGATAGCTTTCTGTTTAGAAGTATAGAATCTTTCTCTAAAGAGATATTTGAAACTTCGATCTTGATGAGTATCATTATTAAAAATATTAGGAGCAGAGTTAAGAGTAGTGAACTAATCAAGAGCAACTCCTTTGAGAAAGACAGAAGCAAGTTCAAGTTTTCTATTATTATTCTATCTGTTGGCAACAGCAGCTCTTCTAAATTCTTTGAACTATTCTTCTGAGTCTTGAGTTCCATCTTCTGAAAAGTATTCAACCTTAATGAAGCTCTTCTCAGATCCTTGTTCTAAAGCATTAGCAAGATCAGTCATTACTACAATAGCAGCATTTAGAGCAGTTTCAGTCATGGCAAGTTGTTATTGTTGTGAAGGTAAAAAGTTTATAAGTAGTAGTAAATTAAGAAGTAGAAGAGGTATAATAAGGTCTTCAAATATTAATAGTATTTTAACTAATATTTGGGAGATTTCTTAGTTCAGAGTATGTTTGAGTTGCGAAGGGGTTTCGCTAATAGGGATAGTATTCAGATTCAAGATAATAATCATACTAATTATAGTATATAGAGTTAAGAGTAGGTATGTTGTAGTGAGTATATCAAGCAAAGAGTTGGCTTATAATTTCTTAGAAGTTGTAGTTTTATCTTGATAAGTGTAGCTAAATATAATATCTCAACAGAGAGTTCTAGCAGTAGTTAAGTTATATATCTGGCCTAGGCTATGAAATAAGTCTTGGGTTCTTTTACTATAGGTTAAGACATTGTAGGTTCATTGGTACTAGTTTTAAAATCTTCTAAAAAGTTAGCATTAGCTTGTTCTTCTTGTAAAGTAGTAGTCAATATAAGTAGTATCAGATGCGAGTACTTAAATAACTGAAACAGCTCTGTAGTCATCAGTTAAATGTTCTTCATGATGAGTTTGAATAGCTTCTTAGTGAAATTGTTGTATAGTATAATTCATATAACTTGGTATAAGTCTTTCTCTTATCCTAAAAGATATCTTTAATCAATAGTTAATTTCTTCTTTGTTCTTGTTATCTTCTGGATATGTTACTTCTAGGTATTTTGTTTCTTCTTTAAAATTATTTATTTCTTTTCTTCTGAGAATGTTTTATCTAGATATTTTATTATCTAAGAATTTTTATCTAAGAATAGAATTACTTATGCCTACACTTTGGCTCATAGGTAATTTGCTTTAGAGTTCTTACTCTTTACTTTCAATAAATAAAGTACTCTGTCTTTTTTAGATAGAAGAATGTTTTTTTTTTAATAGTTTTCTTTTAATAATATTTCTTTAGCTTTCTGCCAGAAAGCACCAAATGTTACAGATAGTATAGCCTTCTTAGTATACTATAAGTAATAGTGATACAGCTATCTAATTACTTTAAGAAGTGATATCTAAGAGGAAAGTTTCTTTAACAAATTATAAAGACAAGTTCTACTCTACAAGAGGCAGTTTATTAAATTTATTTAATAACAATATATTTATTAATTATCAATATTTAGAGTCAAGTACAAGAGAGGAGGGAGGAGTTGAGGTCTAAACAACTAAAGGGCAAGAGAGGAATTCTACTTGTATTTATAACTTTTAGCAAGTGTCATTTAAGTGTCATGTAAGTAACTTGTGCAAGTGTCACTTAAGTATTTGTGCAAATAACAGTTAAACATTACTATTAATAGTTTGGTATAATAAGAGGCATAGTATTCAGCAAAGTTCAGCATAGTTCAGCACAGTCTTTTGGAATAGTCTGGCACAGTATTAGTACAGTATTTGGCGTAGTTTTAGTATAGTATTTGGCAAAGTATTCAGCATAGTTCAGTATAATATTTAGCACAGTCCAGCATAGGTTTGGCATAGTATTTTCTTGCTACGGCCTATGTTTTTTTCAGATATTACATAATAACTTTGGATATAACTTATATTATCGTGTAGTTAATATTCTTGGCTACAAAGTTACTTAAAAGTATTTTTTACTATAATCACTTTTTGAAGTACTTCACTTAGAGGTAAATGTTTACAACAATTTTCTCTACTCTAAAATATCTATACTAAAATAATACAATATAAGAAATAATTAAATACTAATAAATATAACTAATAATATAACTAAATATAATAATAAAATAATAAATAAAATAACTAAAAATCTATCTTATAACATATTCTCTCCCTTAAAGAAATTTGTTCTACAAATTTAAAATTTAAAAACTTGTAAAAGTTCTGTAAACTCTGTTTCTATTAGCTTTATTATTTAAGTAATACTAAGCTTCTTGGTTTGGTATAAGAGTTCTAAGAGCTTGATTTCAAAGACTTCTCTTAGTCATATGGCTCTTTTCCAAATATCTCTTATTTTTTAATCACTATATTGTCAATTAAGCATAGCTCTAATCTAATCTTAGTTTGCTCTATTATCTGATATAATCTTTCTAAAATAATAGTGAGCTTCTAATATTCTAATAGATCTAGTCTTAGAATTCTACATTTCTTTTAATCGATCAAGTATTTTCTTTACTTAATTTTTCTAAGTGTTTGCTAAGAAGGAGTTTGTTCGACTTATAGTAGTAGGTTGTTCTTGTTAATTCAATTCATTATAAATTTGTTGAACTTTTTTTGATTTAATACTTAGAGTAAGAAGTTCAGTCAGCTTTACTTCTGTTTTATTTAAAGTAAAAATTTTTTCTTCTGGTATATCTAAAGTAAGTAGGTCTGTTTCTGGTTTATCAATTATATTCTTTATTTTAGTGATTGTAGAAGTAAGATCAACTTGTTGGGTTACATTTTTATTATTTGACAGAATAATATTTTGTAGGATGATCTACAGGTGATGTTATAATACAGGGTCTGTATATCATTCTTTAAGAAAATTTTGTAATACAGTTAAAGTTTGAGATTGTAGTATTAATTCGTCCATTTCTTTTTAAGAATTTTTTTTTAAAGAAATTTTTGTTGAATTCCAGTGCTATTTATACTTTTAAGGTTATACAATATCTGTTTCACTAATTTGTCTGTCTAATAAAAATTTTTTTCAGAAATTTAGATAACAATTATTGATTCTTATACTTGCTTCTCATAATATTTAGCAAGTCTATTACTATTATAATATCCTTTTAATATTTTTCTATCTTTTGTTCCTATTTTATAAGTTCTATTTTCTAATTTCTCTTGTATTATATAAGGTTTAATTCTTTTATCTTCAAATTTTGCTGAGTAAGAGTGTTCAATATCTTTTTACTGTATCTAGACTTTTTCTCCTATTTTAAAGTCTTCAAAGTGAACTCGTTTGTTTACATATTCTTTCTGTTTCTTTTGTAATTTTTCTATATTATCTCTTGCATTTTGATGATATGAAGGTAATTTTTCTATTAACTTATATGTTCATTGTAGTATACTATCACTTAGATCTATTTTTTTATTTTCTATATACTCTATAGATAGAATTATTTTAATTAGTAGAGTTGCTTGTCTACTATATACAAGTTGAAAAGGTATATATCCTGTTGTAGCATGTCTCTTAGTTCTATATGCTAACAGTTCTATATGCTAACAATACAGCTAGTATATATAAGTTCCATTCATCATTTCTTTTTATTTTAGCAAGAGATTCATATAAAGTTCTATTAAGTCTTTCAACCATTCCATTTGTTTAAGAATAGTATGCAGATGAGAATTTGTATATAATTAAGAATTTTTTACATAAAATCCTAACTGTTTTACTTATAAAATTTCTTCCTTGATCTGAGAGTATTATCTTCAGAGTTCTATATTTACAGATAATTTCTTCAAATATAAACTTTGCAAGCGTATTTGCTCTAGTATTAGGAATAGCTCTAGCTTTTAGCCATTTAGTTAAATAGTCTATTGCAACTATTATATATTGATTGTTTTGAGTTGTAATAGGTAAAGATCTTACTAGATCAATACCAATTCATTTGAAGGCTCTTTCTACTTGAATTGAGTAAAGTAGTTCTTTTCTTTCAGTTTTTAATCTCTTTTGGCATTCTGTATAAGAATGTACATATGCTTGAATGTCTCTATACATCTGGTCTCAATAATATTATGTAGCAATCTTGTTGTACATAGCATTTATTCCTAAATGTTCACTAGTTAGATAGTTATGTATCATATACAGTATCAGCTCTACTTCAGTCTATTTAATCACTTGTATAGGGTTGTTTTAGTCTTTTCTATTTCTTTTATATAATAAGTTATGTTTTGTTTTAAAAAATTGGCTCTGGATTAGCAATTTAAGCAACTCTTTCCATAGATCACTTGTACCAAAACTTCTTGTAAACATTTTATTATTACTCAAAATTCTATTAAGTAAACTAACTTTGGGCCACTAAGTAAAGTTGTTTACAGCAAAATTTTACTTTAGGGTGATCTAGTTTTATCTCTTTCAGACCTTTTCTTGCAGAGATATTAAATAATATTTATTTCTCTAATTTTTTCAAAATATCTTAAAATTTTACTAAGTAAACAACCTCTAGACTTCTAAGTAAAATTGCTAAGCACAAAATTTCACCTCTACTGGTCTAGTTTCATATCTTTCAAACTAAATTTTATTAAGATATTTTATATTTCTAGTTTACTCTTATTTATTTAAATACCTCAAAATTCTACTAATATAACAACTCTTGTCAATTAAAAAAGTTAGATTCTCCTCAGTCAGGGCTTCATTTTGATATAAATTTTATCAAAAACGGGTTAAAACTCACTGAATTATTG
>CAJVPM010002367.1:0-10005 GCA_910592325.1 Scutellospora calospora | reverse complement strand
CAGCTTCAACTATTACCAACTTCACCTAATCTTATATCTGATTATATCAGTGAAATTATTCCTTTTAGTCTACCTATCACAGACTACAGGCAGACAGGATCAATTGTATCATCACTTAGAAAAATTTTTACTTTTACAATACTACCAGATACGTATTTCTCTGATACACATATGGAATTGCCAGAAGATCCATTAAAGCTAGATGAATCAGTTAAAAAAATGTTTCCTATTACTGATCGGTCACAATTAGCAAAACTGAGATACTATAAAGAGAAACTAAATATACAATATAAATGTAGACGTATACTGCATCATACTTTGACTTGCTATCACCTAAACCTGAATTACCTCTTACATCTCAGGAATTAAAGCCTATGCTAAGGAATGATTTCCCATTTCAACCCAAAGATGCTAGTTATTTTAGGTGATACATAGATTTACTACGAGAACACTACCAATTTGAAAGAATACCAAATGATTATATCACAGCCAAAAGATACCTGCTAACTGATCTAAACACAGTGAATACACAGACAAAATATTCATTTCTAATAACAGATACCACTATAGCAAAAAGATTTCTTACTGAAATCAAACATATATATTGTATTCTAATGCTAATTCCACTTGTCTATATAACAGTTAACCTAACAGAGAAGCCTGATTTGCCATGAGATCTAAGACAAGTAGAAAATATTAGCATTAATATACCAATTACTACTCCTAAAGCATTAACTGAAACAGCAAGAGCACTTCGTCAGTATTACTATTTTCACAAAATACCAGAGATGTGAATACAGATTCCAGATGAAGAAAGTAAAATCAAACTTCCAATATCCATAGAAGGTTTTAATATCTATATGAGCAACCAAAATGAGAAAACTTGAGCATTATTCCCAGTTGACTCACATAAAAAACTACCTCAAGCTATTGCATTCTTACTAGAATACTTTAATACTACTGTACTACTCATATATTTCAACAGACTTCCTGACTTACCTACACTACTTTGAAATCTTTTTGATGAGGACAACATTAATGAACAATAATATAAATAACCAAGACCTAACTATACTAAACTTACATACCGAAAGAAGTGAACATACTACTAATATAACTAACCTTGCCTTTCTTTTAATTCTTACAATATATTTTTTTGTTAGTTTATCACAAATATGATCTGGAATGACTATGTTTTGACAACGGTATGCAAATCTAGTAAATATGATGCTATTAACTATGTATATATATTGTTTGTCTGTTATATATAATCTGTTGAGCTTGTTGAGAGCAAATTCTATTTCTTCTATAATTATTTGATATATAGATTGATTTGACTCGATACATGAAAACCAACATCCTAGAAAACAAAATGCTTGCTGTAGTAGTATATTATATAGAATAGTATTATCATAGCTAATACTAGTATTTGTGTCTGTTGAATTAGTTGCCAATATAGATTTTTGAGGATTAACTTTAATATTAACTAGTTGGTAGAAAGATAATATAACTTCAAGAATCCCTTGCATTGTAGCTGCTGAATTAGCTACTCATGTTGTATCATCTATAAAGGCCATGACTGATATATTGGAGGAGAATATTTGGCTGTTTAGTTTGGAAGTTAAAGTTTCTAAAGTATAACTTTTGTGTTCTCTGGCTATTCGTAAAATAAGAGGGTTATAGTATATTCACCATAGAATAGGTAATATCATCTCTCTTTAATCTATGCCATCCTGGACTTCATAGCTAGGTAATTTTCTAGATTTGTTAGCACTTGGTTTTGTCGATCATGAAATATACTCATGAGTAGAGATATGAAGTTTTCTGGGCATTTGATTCTTCTCATTGCTATTCATAATAGTAGTAGATGAATTGAATCGTATGCTTTGGATATATCTTGGGTTACAATCCAATATTCCTTATTTTTGGTTACTGCATCTTCGAGTATATAAGTTAGATCTATGATAGGTTTTGCTGTTGATGTATGTGGAAGTGCAGCATGATTTTGTGATGCTAGTATAGAGTATCTGTTCAATATCCTAAATAGTCTTGTATTCATAATTTTTGTAAATAATTTGTATGTATGTTTAATTAATGTAATTGGTCTAGTTTGTGTTAGTGATCCTGTAAAGATAGGCTTTTTTGATATAGGATAAACTAGACTATATTTCTACTGTTTGGGTATAATGTTATAGCTTAAACAGAAGTTGAAAATTGATAACAAGACTTGTATTGCATTTAATGGTAACCTCTTTATCATCTCGTTTGATATCCTATAAGGCCCAGTTGCTTTATATAGTGATACCTCATTAATAGTTTGTATTAGTTCATATTCAGTAATTACGTTAGATAATAGTATGTACCACTCATTATCAATTACATCTAATAGTTTATAGAACTGTTCCCATTCTGGCCATTGGATCTGTTTGGTTGGGTTAAGTTTTGTTCAGTTTAAATAGTATCTGCTAACTTCTTCTTTGATTTCAGTTGTGTCTGTAATTATATCAGATGAAGTTGTTATATTATGAAGCATAACTGTATTAGTATGTCTTCCAAGAATACTGTTAATCATCTTTTTTGTATTAGTTTAGAAATTATTGTATCTTTTTGCTACTGCAGTATGAATTTGCTCTCTAATTTCACTTGAGTTTTCTGTATTTCTGGCTATATGAATCATTTTCCTTGTATCTTTGAACAGTTTTACTATATTTTTAATTTGTCCGTATTTCAAATTTTCTGCTCTAATCTCTATTGATTTATCTTGTAACAATTCTGAAATTGACCGTAAAGGTTTGTTAATTTTTTGGATCATCTATTCAATTGACTGTGGTAGCTTCATCATTATAACTAGTTTAATAACTTTGTTAACTTTAGTCAATGCACGATGCAATATAGTTGCTTTATGAGTATAAGCTTGATACTTGAATAGTTGCTGTTTAGTACTAGGAATAGTTCTGTTTGCTATTTCTTTGATAATTACATTGAATTGGTACTAAACATGATTAAGTGTTTATTCATCTTCGATCTGACAAGTAATTTGCTGACTTATTTTGGTTTCTATTTTGTCTAAAAATTGTTACCACATATCTTCTATCATTTTATGATATGTGAATACTTTTTTAGTTTGTTTCTTCTATCAAATTACTAGTACTAGATCAACCATCTGCTATTCTAGTATTAAGTTTGCATGATCGCTATTAGTAGCCAGAATAAATAGTTCTATTATTGGACTATACATTTATTAGCTATTTGTGCTGATACCCATATATCATCAATTTGTGATGATAACTAATCTCTTCTTCATGTTGCTTCTGAAATTTTGTTGAGTTGCAAAGTACTGATCAAATCATTAACTTCCATAATTTTAAACAGAGGTGTTGTATTTTTACTATCTTTTCGATCTATATAACTATTGAAATCTCCGAGAACTAAGATATTCATTGATCTAGCTTTGCTAAAGTTTATCCAGCTAGCTATTTTGTGCTGTGTTTGTTTGGATAAATTGCTATTGTTGCTTGGTAGATACACTGCAATAATTCTAGTTCTGTTATTTTGTGGAAAGAAAAAGTTTATATACATTGCGGTACCTGGTATTGTTTGTATGTCATATATATAATATTGTAGATAATGTCTGATTGCTATTGCTGTACCAAGTGCTGATTCTCTTGTTTTTGCTTGATTTGTTGTCATGCATGATGTATATATCTTATATATTGAGTTGATTAAAGCTCTCTTAAGATTCTGAGATTCAGCGAGTTTTGTCTCTGTCATAATAACTATGTGATAGTTTTGTCTATCACAATACTCTAGCTATAAATTTCTTTTTAGTATCATATTAATGCCTTGTACATTATGTACTGCTATTTTTAGATTAGTAAGTTGTTTGTTAGCAATAGTATATGAGCTTAGTGTATTTGTAAATTGATTATTAGCTTGTAGCTTAGTTATATTAGTGGTATGTTTACTTCTTTCAGTATGTAAGTTTAGTATAGTTGGGTTTTGGTTATTCATATTATTGTTCATTGATGTTGTCCCTATCAAATAGATTCCAAAGTGGTATAGGTAAGTCAGGAAGTCTGTTAAGATATGTAGGTAGTACAGTAGTATTAAAGTGTTCTAGTAAGAATGCAATAGCTTGAGGTAGTTTTTTATCTAAGTCAACTGGGAATAATGCTCAAGTTTCTTCATTTTGGTTGCTCATATAGGTATTAAAACCTTCTATGGATGTTGGAAGTTTGATTTCACTTTCTTTATCTGGAATCTGTATTAATATCTCTGGTATTTTGTAAAAATAGTAATACTGACGAAGTGATCTTGCTGTTTCAGTTATTGCTTTAGGAGTAGTAATTGGTATATTAATACTAATATTTTCTACTTGTCTTGGATCCTATAGCAGATCAGGCTTCTCTGTTGGGTTAACTGTTATGTAGACAAGTAGAATTGGCATTAGAATACGATATATATGTTTGATTTCAGTAAGAAATCTTTTTGCTATAGTAGTATCTGTTATTGGAAATGAATATTTTGTCTGTGTATTCACTGTGTTTGGATCAGTTAGCAGGTATCTTTTGGCTGTGATATAATTATTTGGTATTCTTTTAAATTGGTAGTGTTCTCGTAGTAAATCTATGTGTTGCCTAAAATCATTAGCATCTTTAGGTTAAAATGGGAAATCATTCCTTAGCATAGGCTT
Organism: Scutellospora calospora; assembly: GCA_910592325.1. Taxonomy (NCBI): domain Eukaryota; kingdom Fungi; phylum Glomeromycota; class Glomeromycetes; order Diversisporales; family Gigasporaceae; genus Scutellospora; species Scutellospora calospora. Next base: position 5,312 of record CAJVPM010002367.1, on the reverse strand, counting down.
TAATTCCTGAGATGTAAGAGGTAATTCAGGTTTAGGTGGTGGCAAGTCAAAGTATGATGCTGGTATATGTCTACATTTATATCGTATATTTAGTTTCTCTTTGTAGTAGCTCAGTCTTGCTAATTGTGACCAATCAGTAATAGAAAACTAGCTTCGATAGATTTTCTGGCAATTCTATATGTATATTAGAGAAATACATATTTAGCAGTGTTGTAAAGGTAAAAATTTTTCTAAGTGTTAATACAATTGATCCTGTCTGCCTGTAGTCTGTAATAGATAGACTAAAAGGAATAATTTCGCTGATATGATTAGATATAAGATCAGGTGAAGTTGGTAATAGTTGAAGCTAGTTTGCAACAATATTTTGGATTATTGAGCATACTTGTTCAAATAATATTTCATATAGTATTTGTGTGAAGCGAATACAGTAAAATAATATTTGTATTGCTTTATAAGGATTAATAAGCTGAATGTCCATATTTCAAATATGGTCAATCACTAGTTTTTGTTTGAGTATTTGAAATATTTGATTCCTATTATATTTGTTGATAAGTAAAACATCATGTTGTTTTTTATATTTTTCTAGTGCAGCCATTAATAGTCAGTTGAACTCTGTTTGGTGTTGTGGTTCAGTTGCCTTATTGTGAGTAAAGGTTCTAAAGAAGGCTGTGTCCCGATGCTTAAATTTTAGTGCGATTGCTATAGGTATTACTATATTAGTTAGTTTAGTTGTCATCTTGTGTTGCAAAAATATCTCTAGTGCTTCACATGATGTAAAAGTATCTATGATTTTTTGAAAGTACCAGGTCTGAGTATCGAAGGTTTGTTCAAGCTTATTTTGTAGAGCTATCATAATCTGGTTCTACCATATCTCTGTCATATTTCTAAAGTTTGGTATATTAACTATGTTAGCTCTAAGTGCTGAGCTATATGTAATTTTAGTTGAAGATAAGCTGCGAGAGAATAGAGATATAGTATTATTGAATTGTAACTCTAATTCCATGCTTTCAACTTTATTAGTAGTATGGTCTGTTGTAGCAACTTCTGGAAGGTTTGTATCTGTTGCTGCATTATCATCTGTTGCTGTATTGATCAAGTATGAGTTTTTTGTCTCCATGGTCTGAGGTATTGTATTGGGGCATGAGAATATTTTGATCTATTGTGATTGTAGCTTGTGATGATGTCATTTTTTGTTTTGTTGAGGGTGATAAGCAATCGCCACTTTTTGGAGTTGACAAGAGTAAATATTGTAGAGTATTAGACTGGCTTGAAAAGAGATTTGTATTGTTTCTCTTAACTCTCTTTGAAGTATGACTCTTCAGTTCTATGTCTATATCACTTAGTTTCATATATGTATCCATTTTACTGTCTATAGATGTAATAGCATCAGTGTTGTCTGTTGCTGATATAGTCGACAACAAGTCTGTAGAAGTAGTTAGTGAAGTAGTCATGTATGTCTTCCTCCTCTTAATCTTTGTATGTTCTGTTCAGTGAAGAATACCTAGTTACTTTTTAGTTAATTAATTAATTATTTTATTATTGTGTTTTGTTAATAAAAACTGTTTCTCTATTGTTTATTTTGTTTTGGCAGAGTGTGAAAAAGAGTTTTTTTTTAATTTAAATATAATATAATTTAAGAGGACTTAAGCTAAAATCAATAAATAGATCTGCAATAAACTAGCTAGTATAAGCAGTTAGATATTATAGTAATATTAGTATGTAATAGTATAGATTAGTTGAATAGAATATTTAAATAGGTAACTCACAAGTAGATTACAGGTATAATAGTATAGTATAGTACTAACAGATAGTCTAATGCCTAGATAGTGAACTATTTAAATTAAACAATAACTAAAGTTATATATATAACTTATATATTTTTTATATAATAACAAACTATAGAAGATTACTTATGTATAACCTTGTATATTAAACTAATAAAATTCACTTAGCAATATAAGCTACTTTAATAACAAAAAAAATAATAGTTTTAGTATATTCTAAAATTATAACTTACTTTATATTTATATTTAGAAGAGATTCTAATATAATAATATAGCAAGTTTTAAATTAATATATAGGGTCTGGTGATCTTAGTGTAGTGGTTAGGTTGCTGAACTATATGCAAGAAGTCTAGAATTCAAATCCTACTGTCAACAGAATTGAATAATTATCTAGACATCTATATTCAACTTATAGTAAACTCTGCTCTTTTCTGGAGTTATAACCTTGTAAATTATATTGTACTAATACTAATTAGAGTATTGAAAATATGATAAAGCATTTGGGAGAGCATAACATTAGATAAATAAATCTTGATAGAATCTATAAGTAGGGGACCTGCATAGTAGAAATCCTAAATTAGGTAAACTAGTATAGATTTTGACAATTATACTAGTTAATATTTGATCTGAGAAAGAAAACCTATATATAAAAAAATTAGCAACTAGGATGCGAGTAAGTTCATTAGGAAACCTGTATATAAAAAGATCAGCAGAATGAGTACGCATAAGTCTGTTATACAAGGTCATATAGCAATACCAACTTGGCTTAGTAGCTAACTGAATTTGAGAGGATCTGTTCTATATGATATCTGGAGATACAAATAACTTTTAGCAATACCAATTTGAGTAGTAACCAGATTTGTAAAGGCCTATCTTATGTAATATCTGAAGGTACAGATAACAAACCTTAATAGAATGCAAGCCATGTGCAGGGTGCAACCTTAACTCTGACTAAATTCAAAACCACTGTACTTTTAATATATCTGCAACTCTATCTACTAAATTCTGAGGCAGAAAACTCATAGGCAGTACTCCAACAACAATAAAACTAAATACTAACTACTTAGACCTTGTCTATGCAATAGCTAATAGAAATCCAATATATATCCTACTACTACCTTTATACTAATAACTGACTTTCCAATATTTGAGATATTCCAAAACAATACTATCTCTTAGGAACTAAATCAAATTGCTATCTCAAACTCAGACTATACAGAAATAACATTCTATACAGATAGCTCAGTATGCAACTTAATGACCAACTAATGCTCCATGAGTATTGGCTGAATACAAACAAACAATAATTCAATTATACATTCTTTTGTAGCATAAATAAACTACTGGCTAACCTCATACAAAGTAGAACTCCTGGCTATACTATCATCAATTAGTATAGTACCATATAATTGCAAAATTAACATATTTACTGACTCCCAATCAGTTATCAGCAAATATCTAAAGCTAATTCAAAAACCTTCTAACCCATCACATATTCTATTCTTCAATAACTGGCCTATTTGGCATACACTACTAAACCTTATTAAATCATTTAACTTTACTCTCAACCTTAACAAAGTTCAAGTATATAGAAATAACACTTTTAATAACAAAGCTGACTTACTAGCACAAAACCATGAACATCTCTACCTTATACTCAACTACTCTAACATCTACAATCTATACTATTATATCAAATGGCAAAACTTTCTAGTAAAACAACCAACATGTAGATTTGTTAAAAATATATGCAATGCACATATTATTGCAACATAGTTATTACTAAATAGAAACCAATTCTGGAATCTAGTTGCTGACTAGATTGACTAGAACTCAACATAGCTATATATCAACAACAACAACAAAAGATCATACAATTTTACTAACTTTATATTAAGCAAATTTAAAATATTTAGAGTTAAACTTCTCCATAATGAACTTCCTACTCTAACTCATCTTCATACTTTTTATTCTAACACTATAGCTAACAAATACTTTATTTGTAATGAAGCAAACTATGAACTATACTGGATATCATGCTTCAATGCAACTCTTCTCCCCCAAATTATTCAACAATCAATCACATAGCTACTAAACTTATCTAACTTAGAAATTTCAGAACACGAACTTAACACTCTTAACAACCTTATAACAAACTACCACTCACTACAATTACTCTCTCAACTCCACAATTCTATTTCTCTACTCTCTACTCTTAAAGAACTGATACCATACTCATTAATTAATACCATCAAACTCTTTATTAATACTTCACAAATAGCATCACAAATCACAATTAAACTACTCCTTAAACTCAACTCACAAATATATGAACTAATCTGGAAACTATACTATACCCAATTTGCTCAATGGAAAAAAGCAAACAATATTCAAATTCCACATCTCCAAACTCAGAAACCTAGAAAAAATAAAACAACAAATTCACAAATATACCAACTCACACCTACATACAGCTGTATCTGTGGGTTTGCTAACCAACTACATTACAATAACTAGTGTCTGCTACAGGGTCTGGAAATTAGAAAGGTAGCTAGATGGGAAGTTTATTGTGTAAAATATAGCTATTTAACTAATTCAATTCTATTCAACTCAATCTAGATGAGTCTTGACTATTCTAGTAGATTTAGGTTACAGATTACTATAGTTGCAGCTAGTTTTAATATAGTTAGTATTATAGTTATCTGAGTTTTAATTCTTGTATGTAATATATAACCAAGTAGTTCACTGTTAACTCTTAACTATATAATTATTAATAAAGATAAAAACAAGATCTCACCTTGACTACAAGGTCAAAATTTTTTAAAAAAAAAAAATAAAATAAAAAAAATAAAAAGTAATAATAGTAATATATGAGATTATTGCTAACAAAATGACCTTTTAGAACTATATAAAACATATATAAGATAATTGCTAACAAAATAACTCTTCAGAACTATATTTCATATAGTTCTGAAAAGCTATTTTGTTTGTAAGAATTATATATATATATATTGTTGACCTATAAAACATAAGGAAAAACACAAATTCCTTAATATCTTACGATCCACTGGTCCAATTTGGATGAAACACATACCATTGGAATCAGCTCACTGAGGCGGATCTAATGAGCCAAGAATTATTAAAATCCAATTACTGGATCCCGAGATAATGAAGTTCTAGCCTTTTACAATAATCGTGCAATCTGATTGGCTGATGATTACTGCAGGAGATGCGTTACAAGTAATACATTTATTACCTATGATTTTTGAGACACTTATATTATTTATCATATATATATTACATATTATATTTATTATATATTTTATACATATATTAGTTATATTACATATTTTATTAGTGATAGTTATAGCATATATAGCTCTTGTAATATATGTAGCCTGTTACATTTGTAATATTTTGTAAAGTATAAAAACGGCACATGTGGACCTTGATTTCATTATCAAGTCTTCACACTCTTTCACAATAAAAGTAACTTTCTGATACTTTGAAATAAACATTTATTGATAT
>CAJVPM010002366.1:0-10006 GCA_910592325.1 Scutellospora calospora | reverse complement strand
ATAAGGAAATTGTATGTAAAACTTTTTTAAAAAATTTTTATATATGATCGCCAATAATTACTGTATATGTATAAAGGTTAAAATATACTAAGTAAATCGACTTTTATGCAATAAATAAAGTTGTTCGGAAAGGCAAATTGTACTTATTTTGAAATCTTTATATAAATCGTCTAACTTTTTATTAATACATTTTTTATTTTACGTTTCTACAGAAAAAAATTAAATTTTTTTAGTTCTATTCATAAATACGTAAAATAAAAAAACATACTAACAAAAAGTTAATAGATTTGCATAAAAATTTCAGAGTAGATGTATTTTTTTGTTCTTCTGAACAACTTTACTTAGTGTATAAAAGTCGATTTAATAAAATTTGATTTTCCTATATAGAAACGATTTATAATTATATATAGATATGATTATAAAGAGGTAGTTTTATTAATACTATAGTAAAGTCATTTGCTCAAATTATATACATATGCCTTAGTAACATAATTTATAACCAAAGTTGAGTGTCTTGCTAAGAGAATAAAAAGTAAATTATATTAGTTATTTCTAAATTAGAATAGAAAAGCAGAGAACGCCTACTTTCTAACCTTGACTTGCCCAAATCTAATGCACTCTTCTGACTAACCCTATCATATATTAGGATTTGTGACTATCTCGCTGTTTTACTTCTATGATACATATTTTCTAGAAACACAAGTTTCACTATCTTTCGTTTCTTTTATACAATTTGTCAGTTTCGCTACCTCCTATTTAATAAAAGACAAACTAGTTTTGTATTTTGTCAGTACAAAATTTTCAGGTTTATTTAACAACTATAACTAAGATATTATGCCTTGAATCAGTCTAACTTTACTACACAATTGTACTTACCTTTTTAAATATCAATTTATAATAGAGCAAAACTAAGATTTTTTGGGATGTAAGATCATGTTATTTATTATTTGTGTATAAAACCAGGTTTTTTATAAAATGCAAAAAAATTATTTATGTAAAACATATAGGCGAAAATCTAATTTTATAATGTTTTTGTGAAATGTGAAAAATATTATAATTTTAATTAGTATTTTTAACTGATTTAGAAATTATTACTATGCATGTATATCATTTTAGAAATTATTTCTAAAGTTGGATTTAAATTAAAATTTGCATCAAAATCAACAAGAAGAAACGTACTCGATCCAAAGTGAATCCCTCATGCAATATGATCAATTAAAACTAAAATAAATAATTTTAGTTTTAATTGATCATACTGTGTGTAGGATTCACTTTGGATCAGGTACGTTCTCTCCTGTTATCAAAATCAAGAATTTATTGTTTTAATCTAATGATATTAATTCAATGCATATGTACAAAATGAGTCATTATATTTTACATAATATAAAATATTTGAGTGATTAGTTATTATAATTACATCATTATAAATAATTTTTTATAACACAATTTAAATGTATATTGAAATAAAACCAAAAACTGAACATAAAATAAATCTAATATACTTTAAATTGTTTATCAAATATTAGTCTCATTTAATATTATAATAATATATATATGTTTTACTCTTCATATTTTATTTTACCTGATCTAACTCATATATAAATTTCACTCTATATCTTTGAGTTACAGCATATATGTAATTGGTTTCTTTACAATAATTCAGGTTTTTAAATTTATTTTCAATTTATTTTCACTTTAATTTTTAAATTAATAATTTGGTTTTATATTATATTTATTTTATTTTTAAATATCAATTTCAAAAATTATATAAATTATTGATAAAAAAAAATTTTTTCTTCAAAATAGATAGTATAATTTGTGAAGTTGTTCCTTCTATTCATGGCAAGGATAAACTTGTTGTCGATGGTCATCTCATGGTTAATGACAAAACTCACAATGACACATATTACTGGTATTGTAAGAAGCATAATACATTATATTGTAGTATGCATGCAATAACTAAATTGACTGGAGATCAGCATAAACTAAAAAATGTATCAACTCATAATCATGCTGCAGAAGCAGCCCAAGCTGATATTGTAAAGGCGATTTCTAATATCAAAGAACAAGCACATCAAACATATAATAAACTCTCACAAATTATTCAAGCTACAACTTCTCAAATTTCTCAAGAAGTGCATTCATGTCTTCTAACACGTGAGGTACTTCAACAAGTAATTCAAAGAATTCATCGTTCAGATTTACTAAAAGAACCAGAATCTCTGGATGATCTTGTTATCCCAGATGATATGCTGAGAACCTTAGATAGAGTAAATTTTTTAGTCAAAGATTCTGTTGTTGGTCACAACAGAATCTTACTTTTTACTACTATTTCAAATCTCCGTAAATTAGAGCAGTCAACCTTCTGGATTATGAATAGGACTTTTAAAACAGTCTCTAATTTATTTGAACAACTTTATACAATTTATGGAAGGGTTAGTGGAAGTGAAAATTCACGTATATTTCCTCTAGTTTACACATTAATGTCAGGTAAATCTAAAAAATGTTATAAAAAATTGTTTCAAGATTTATTAGAATTTAGTGAAGAAAATGAAATAGATTTGCAACCGCAAATTGTATTAACAAATTTTGAAATAGTAGCAATAAGTGCAATTCAAGACGAATTTCAAAATGTTCAATGTAAAGGTTGCTATTTCTATTTGGCTCAAAGCGTCTATCGTAAAGTGCAATTGACTCATCTTACAAATAAGTACTCAACTGATGAGAACTTTAGTTTATTAATTAGGTAAAGATGTGTTAACATCTGTATATATATATAAAATCAAATTTAATTATGAATAATTTTTAGATTAATAAGAACTTTTGTGAATACTTTTTTTTTGTGAACACTTTAATTAAACTTATTTACAAAATGTTTTTATATTTATTTATTTATTTATTTTTGGTTTTTACATAATTAAACTTATCGACTAAATGTTTTTTTATTTTATTTATTTATAAAAAGTTATATTCATAACACTATGTTATATAACACCATACTATTAAATATATAATATACTAAAAACCTATACTCTTACCCTAATCTAGTTTATATAATTATTATATATAAGGTGTTATATAACATAGATGTTATAAATATAATATTTCTTTATTTATTTATTTTTGTTTTTTGCATAATTGAACTTATCAACTAAATGTTTTTACTATTTCTATAATTAGACATATTCCTACATTAGCATTTTTGCTGCCTAGAGAAATTCCTGGAGCTTTTGATAAGCTAAAAGTTATGATGCCTACTGAAGCCAATGAACTTATATAATGGTTTGAACAGTACTATGTTCGTGGTAGGGTGAGATGTATTATAAGAAATGGAACTGTGAACAGATCTGAGCTATTGTTTCTACTGAACCTCTGGTTAGTAGTTGATAATATTGAGTATCGTATTTCTAGAACTCAAAATTCCATCGAAGCCTGGCATAGGTGATGGAACACACTATTAGGTAATATATATCTGAGAGTTTTTAGAATGATTAGTGAGTTGCAAAAAGAACAAAACCAAGTGCAACTTGATATTGAATATGTTTTAAGAGAAGTGCCATAACCTCCACAAAGAAGGTATGCTCATGAATGTGAAGCAAGAATTCAAACTATATATAATGATCATGTTAATAGAACAGTTTTAGAATTTCTTCGTGATATTGCCCACAATATATCATTTTAAATTATTATTTTTTTCTGATTATTTTTTTTATTTTTTATTTCCTATTTTTAACATAACTAGATTTTGTTCTATACATTATTTAGACTAAAATACTATTACTTTGAGTTTGCACTCTATATATATTTTTCATTTTAATGATCTAGTTTACCTTTATTATTTGCTTCATTAGCATTTTAAAAAAAATAAATATATATATTATGTATATTTTTAACTACATAAATATAAATTTGAACTTATTTTGGTTTTATTCTAAATATATATTCATTCAAAATATTAATGCTCAATAATAATAATAATAATAATTGTAAAATAAGGTAGCTGTGCAATGTAATTATGCTAAAACTAGGAACGGAAAATATAATTTTAATTTAACATTAGTATCTAGAATATTTTTATAAAGATATGCTAATAAAAATATACTTTTAGTTATTGTCTAAATTATATATATATATGGGTAATTATTTTTGAACCTGGACCAATTTTATATATGATATAATAATATTTTGGTCAGAATTCAAAAGTAATTACCTATATTGTATTGATCATTCAGAGCTATCTGAGTATTCTGATCTGATCTGATCTTATCCCCCTAAAATTTTTTATCATACTTGGCTTGTATTTGTACTTTTTACTCGTATTTTTTGTTACACAATAAGATAGCTTTTTCTATAATTAATTTTATTGATGTTAATTAGTTTCATTAAAATCATGAACATAAATACTTATTCATAAATACTTAACGTTAAATACTTATTTACAATTAATTACCTAATACCCTTCAAATCATTTCATTCGCATTAATTAGTCGGTAAGTATAAAGATGATTTATTAACGTTAGTCAGTAGAATTAAAATCATGAACATAAATAAAAATATTAATCGAAAAATTATATGATTACAAAGGTCTGTTGAATACGGTAAATACGCACGCTGTAATAATAATAACGCTCAACTGGCATGGTGTCTGACATGTGATCTAGACATCACAGCACAAGAATGGGCAAGTAGAAACAAAGATATTGATGATTGTATTAGAGAATTTCAACTTAGAACCAAGAAATACGAATATTCGATTGAATAGATTCCATTTAATAGATTATCTAAAATTGTAGAGATTGGAAAAGGTGGGTTTGGATCAGTATATTATTCTAATTTTTGAGCACATTTTACGTTCCTGGTTTTGCACGATGACGTCGCGCAGCTATCTAGTTATTTAAATATTTTATCTTACTTTGCGAATATATCTTAAATCCTGTGATCCTACCAGTTTAAGATGTACCATGCACGGTATACGTAACCGTATATATTCATCTTTATAATTCTTTATATATCGTATCCCATCTAACCAGGTTGCTAAAACTCTACCACTGATCTGTTGAATGTTATCCAATTTATCGAAAGGAATCCACTCAATCACATTCTCATATTTAGGAGCTTTAAGTTGAAATTTTTTAATATAAACATCGATATACTTATTTCCACTTGTCCATCCTTTTGCTGTTTTATAAGGATCACATGTTTGACACCAAGCATTCGACGTGTTATATCGGGTGCAATTTGCACATTTTCCATTAGACTTATCTCTTTTAGAATAAAAGCTTTCAAATACTAACATATATTTATTTGTTTTAGTGTTTTGAGTTAGTCCGTACACTTTGAGATTACCATATTTTAGTTGTATACAATCTATCTATTTATTAATAAATAAATAAATTAAACTATAACTGCAAATAATAAAAAATTAAAAATTTTATCTTACTTCTTCTAATATATCTAATAAATCTTGTGAACCAGTCAACGTTTTGAGTTCTCCATGTATGCCGGTGTACGTGATTGTGTATATTTATAATCTTCATCTACATCTCCTTCATTTACATATCGTACACCATCTAACCAGATTGCCAAAAATTTATGGCAATGATCACACTTAGTGTAAAATCTGTGGCAATGACATACAGTTTTACACTTAGTGTAAAATTGTATGTTGTCTAATCTATTAAAAGGAATCCACTCGATCACATTCTTATACTCCGTGGTTTTAAGTTGAAATCCTTTAATACAATCATCGACATATTTATTTCCGCTTGTCCATCCTTGTATTGTTTTAGGAGGGTCACAACTTTGACACCAAGCCTTCGACGTGTTATATCGGTTACAACCTGAACATTTTCCATTATGTTTAAATCTTTCAAAACCAAAGCTATCAAATACTAACATATATTCGTCTGTTTCAGTGTCTTGGGTTAGTCCGTATATTTTTTGTGGACTATTCTTTAATTGCATAATTTCTTTAAACTATAAATTATAGAGTATGTTTTAAAAGAAACACAAAATCGTATACAAAGTATATAATAGAACCAATTTCAACTTACTCGAATTATAAAGTCTATTAAATTTTGAGAACCATGCAATATTCTAATGTCCACTATGCATGACAGTATACGTGACTGTGTGTATTTCTCCTTTCCATCTACAGCCAAAACCATTCGTGCTCCGTCTAGCCAGATTGCTAAAATCCATCAGCGATCTGTCGAATGTTTTGTAATTAATTAAAAGGAATCCACTCTATTACATTCTCATATTCTGTAGCTTTAAGTTGAAAATTTTTAATACAATCATCTATATCCTTATTACCGCTTGTCCATCCTTGTGATGTTTTCTGAGGGTCACATGTCTGACACCATGCTTTCGATGTGTTGTATCGGTTGCAATTTGCACATTTTCCATATAAATTATATCTTTCAGAACCAAATTGATCAAATACTAACATATATTCATTTGTAGTTGTGTTTTGAGTTAGACCATATATTTTATTACTTTCTAATTGCATTTGATTCTTAAACTTATAAATTAGATATAAAAAAAATATATAAATAGAATTCACGTTATCATTAAAGCAAATACAGTATATACAACGAATAATATAAACTTACTTCTTTTAAAATATCTAATAAATTTTGTGAATCAAGCAATACTTTAAGTTCCACTATGCATGAAGGTGTACGTGATTGTATATTTTTGTCATATTTTTTATCACATTCTAAATATCTTACACCATCTAACCAATTTGCTAAGAATATATCATCGATATGTTGAATGCTATCTAATCTATTAAAAGGAATCCACTCGACTACATTCTCATATTTTGTAGCTTTAAGTTGAAATTCTTTAATATAATCATCGATATCTTTATTTCCACTTGTCCATCCTTGTGTGATTTTCTGAGGTCACATGTCTGACACCAAGCGAAAGATGTGTTATATCGGTCACAACTTGCACAATTTACATTCATTTCTCTTTTTATAGAACTAAACTCATCAACCATAATTTAAAGTATGATTTGTAAAAAATTTGCGTATTTATGTCAATTCCCAAATTGTGATACATGAGATTTGATCACAAGAGCACATAATTTTTTACGTACGAATAAAAAAAATCACAAATTATCAATTATTTCTTTCAGGACCTTCATTCCATTTCGTAGATGTTTTGATTCCATACGCAAATTTAAGGAAAGGACTCTAGTTTTGACGACATATTATGATGTTACCATGTTCTTTGTTTCAGTGTATCAGCGTACTAGTGCATCTGTAGCAAAATTTACGAAATTGATACGCCTGCACTTTGTTGATATACGCAGCTGTTACACTAAAATTTATATACTTTTTTGATACACGATAATAAATACTGTTACGGGCGGATGTGTCGATTTCGTTTATAAGGCTTCTCGACAGAGGCGTGATATTAGTGATTTGGTATTAAAGTTTATTCGTTTACTCAAGTCTATATTTTTATGAATGGTTTTATTATATTTATCAAGGACTGATTTAGAACTTTTTATTTTATTTTAAGGTTATATGCTGTTAGAGGCAAATCGTGACCTAGTTATTTAAATTAAATTATTCCCGATCCGCCCTTACATTATCACCTCTTCCGACTAAACCCCATTATAATTAGATTATCGAACCGCATTGTTCATACGTATATATCCCCTTTTGATAATAATTAGATTATTATAACCTGTACCACGTTAACTATTGAAGCTAAACCGTGCAACGTTATCCGCTCTCACAATATCTAAACCTTGTAGCATTTTATATTGGTCACTGTTTTTTTGATTTATCTATAAATTTATACTTAAGCGTATATCATTTTTTAACCATGGTGAACAATTGTTGTTTCTGTGTCGACATTAGGTAAACATTATAAAATTTCAAAATACGGTTCTTTCTTTTACTTTATTTACTAAAATAATTTTTATTTATAATTAGGTCGGGTGTTAATATTATAGTCTTTATTAACATAGTAGGTTTTTTACGGTTAAAAAGGGTACTGCGCCTTGTCTTGGAATGTTTTGGAAGCTTATATCTGTCTGAAATTACATAGATATACTTCCTTTACTTGACCCAATACGATTTTTTCATTGTTTTCAAATTTGGCGGCATTCATGCCGCTATTATCACTATTATTCACTTGGGTACAAGTGCTATTTGTCTTGCCGGATTCATTGCTATATTGAAGGTATATATTTTCCATTAACACTAGCATATAATGCAAAGTTATAACATTTTCATTAATATACTATTGATTTTTATTTACAGGATAGTGTCAAATATGTCGTAGCGTTTGCCTATTTTTATATAATAAAAGTAGTTTCTGAAATAATTGATGTCATTATATTTAGTATTAAATTTAGTCATATTAAATTTTATGATTTTTATATATATTTTTTTAGCTCTATATGTCTTATAGAGGTATGATTTTATAGATTTTATTTTATTTTATTTTATTTATGCAGCATTGTGCATAATTCATTAATCTTTTATTAAATATAGCTTTACTTCGCTTTCGTTGTTTGGTATTACTCTAGAAAGATTCAAACTGAAACTCATGGTGAGCAGCTCAATGATGAACCTTCCTATGGTTTATCCAAAATGATCGTACCTAAACTTAATCTGTATAATTTTCATTCTAAAATTTTTTTCTTAAAATTTATTTGGATTCTTTGTTAATAGATTTAACCGTGGTTAACAACTGTTGTTTCTGTATTGACATTAGGTAAACATTATAAAATTTCGAAATACGGCTCTTTTAATTTGTTTACTAAAATAATTTATATTTATAATTAGGTCGGGTATTAATATTATAGTATTTAATAACATAGTAAGATTTTTACGATTAAGAATGGTACTGTGCCTTGTCTTGGAACATTTTTGGAAACTTATATCTGTCTGAAATTACATAGATATGCTTCCTTTTCTTGACCGTTTCCAATTTTGCTGATGATTTCAAACTTGTCGCTATTATTCACTTGGTCACAAGTGCTATTTGTCTTGCCGGATTCATTGCTGTATTGAGGGTATATATTTTCCATCAACACTAGCATATAATGCAAAGTTATAAAATTTTCATTAATATATTATTAATTTTTATTTACAGGATAGTGTCAAATATATCGTAGCGTTTGCCTATTTTTATATGATAAAAGTAGTTTATGAAATCATTAGTGCCATTATATTTAGTATTAATCTAAGTTATGGAAAATTTTATTATAATTATATAATATATTTAAGCTCTATATGCCTTATAGAGGTATTTAAAACAAAACATGATTTTATGGATTTTTTTTTTTTTTATACATCCCATTGTGCATAATTCATTAATCTTTTATTTAAATATAGCTTTACCTCGCTTTCGTTATTTGGTCTTACTCTAGAAAGATTCAAACTGAAACTCATGATGAGCGGTTCAATGATGAAGAAGCCACACCTTCCTATGGTTCGATCCAAATTGAAACTCATGGTGAGCTGCTCAATGATGAAGAAGCCACACATTCCTATAGTTCGATCCAAAATTAGCGTCACTGTATCACAATAACATGAAATCTATACATAATAATATACATTTATCTCATATTTTATGGCATATAGATAAAAAACATTGCGTAAAACTCGAATTAAATACGCACCACAAGTTAAAAGTATGCAACATAAAATCAAAGTATGTAGAACCTGAATTAATGTGCGTTTGAAATTAGAATTAAAATAAGGGGTTAACAAATAAGAATAAAGAGGAATTCTTACAGATACTTAATAACACTTTACGAAAAAATTTGAAACCTTAGAGTCTTTGCAATAGAAAGGGCAGAAACTCATTTGGGCGATTTTAAATCATCTCGCATAAGTTATAATACGTAATGATTAAGAATCACACTGTTTGTATGACAAGTGAGTTTCCGCCCTTTCTATCGCAAAGACCCCATATGACAAGTTTTGCGCTACCCTGCAAAAATTTACTATATACGTTTTTGATCATCGTTAATACA
>CAJVPM010002365.1:0-10008 GCA_910592325.1 Scutellospora calospora | reverse complement strand
AGAAGAATTCTTCAAGTTCAACGACATCCAGATAAACTCACTCAAATCAAAACTTATTGTAATAAACTCAAATATCCACATAGATAATCGCAAAATTATAAGATAAATGAAATTTTGAAGTAAAACAAAAAATATTTTTAATTTGTCAATTAACCTATTATATATTTTAGTCTTGCAATAATTTAATAATTTTTTTGATACATGTTTTCTTCTTTGAGATATACAAGTAATATTTAAGTTAGTAGTATATTTTTAATAATAATTCATTTATTATTAGTCTATTCTACTTTTAAAAAAGAGCAAAGCAGAATACAAAAAAATAAAAACAAAAATTAAGCAATTGTTATAATTAGTGATAGGTATGTATATAATGTATAAGATTTTTTTGAATTTCATATAGAATTTTTACTATGATAAGCAAAATTTAAATAACTGGTTTGTATTAGTCATAATTTAGGTTAGAAGATCTTCATATAAGTAGAAATTTCTAATTAGAGTGCTATGATTATTAAATTAAGTGATAACAAAGTAATACTTATAAATTGCTTACTCAAATGATTTGAAATTGATCATATTTAGATTAGTTTTGAGTTATTCTAGTTAACCTATTCAGATTACTATTCATAAATAAGATATAAAAATTTATAAGCAATTTTACAATCACTGATCAAATTATTACTTTTAATATTAGTAATCATACTATATTTTATATATTATTGACTTAGATTCTATTTAATCTTACTATTCAAACTAAATAATCATAGAAATTAGAAATTTCTACCTATATGTTATTTCAAATATCTGCTAAAAATTAGTTTATTTCAATTTGATAAGTCTTTAATTTAGTATTATTAGTATTATTTAAATATATATATTTGGTATTTTAGTTTGTTAATCAATTGACTTTAATAAAAATAATAAAAATATCTAAATATAAAATAGACTTTTTATAACACAAATATAAATATATATATTAAATCTAGAATATTAGTTTATACTCTATATGCAACTGATTTTGCTAGTATGTTGAGAAGAATTAAGAAGAATTAATTTTCAAGATTTTATTAAGTTAGAAATTTGAAGTTTTTTAAAGAAATTTAAAATATCTCATATTTATTTATAAAATAATATCATTTACTATCAAATTGAATAATAACAATTAGTTTTTCATAATAATTATTAGAACTATTATAAATAAAGCAATCTGTAGATTTATTAATATTGTTATAAAACATAGCAAGATCAGGATAACTAAAAGTAGTATATATTAGATATATAACATGATTTAAAATAGAATTTTGAATAAATACTATATTTTAATAAAAAAATAAAGCTATTTTTTTTTTTTTTTTCCTTTGACAGTCACGTCATAAACTTTATTAAGTTGTTAACTAGAGCCGTAGCTAAGTTATATTTGATTAAAAAAAATCTACCTAATATCTAAGTTTGACCTCACCCGGCTGCTTCTAGAGTGCCCAGGTGTGACCTGTCGCACTAGTCAAATGACTAGAAATTATTTATAGTTATTAATTATATAGTCTTATAATAGTTAGTATATATTTTTGGTCTGGAACAGTAATAGCGAACCAAGGAGCGCTCAGTTCTTTTTGGACCTCTAATAAGAATTGTAGAGAAGGTTACTAGCTTCATGATAATATGTGTTTCATTACAAATCATTATATAAGTTATTGAGTAATCGCTATTTTTAGTTTTATAATACCAAAAGGTATATCGTATTATTTTCTAACTTGTGCAATGCATATGGTCAGGAAATCTGATGCAGACCATACCATATGACATACCATATGGTTCTAGCACATGTTCTATCTCATAGCATCTCTTGGAATCTTCTACAACATATAGTATTTTTCTAAAAATAATATTATGAAAAGATATATAAAGGGTTACTTTTTGCCCTTTTAAAATAACAAGTTTTAAACAAGTTCTATACAAGTTCTATTTTATTATCTTATCCACTATATAATATATATTAAAACATATAATAAAACATTTTTATCTTTAAAAACTATTTAATATTGTTCCATTATAAAAATATCTTAAATTATTTTTGTTAAAAACCCTTTTAATTTTAATATAAAACTTAGTCTACTTAATACTTTGACTTATAATTTATAAAAACTTGATAGTTTTTATAAATAATATTACAATATCACTCTAATAGGTTTGCTTTGAAGTTAATTAGCTTTGTAATACTAACAATGTATCTGATATAATATATTCTAAGAGGATCTAAGCTATTTTGAATAAATAGATCTATAACAAGCTAGCTGATTTAAGTGGTTAGATGTTGTGATAATATTAAGTTGAATCTGTATAAGTTAATGAACAAAGTTTTTAAATAGGTAACTCACAAGCAGATTACAGATATAGCAATATAGAATAAAACTAATCGAATGATCTAACACCTATTCAGCAGACTACTTAAAATAGACAATAACTAAAGTTATATATATAGCTTGTTGTATACTCTTCATGTAATTATAAATAGTAAGAATTATTAATGTATAATCTCATTTGCAATATTAATAAAATTCTTTCAACAATGTAAGCTGCTTTTAACAACAAAAAAAAAAATAAATTAAAGCTTTTATAAAAAAAATAACTTTTGCAGCAGATTGAACTCAGATATTTTTTTTTTTTTTTTTTTTTATTATTAAGGTGGCTTCCTTTGCCAATTAGATTTTATTAATTTGTTATTACAGAGCTACTACATGAGTAGACTCCTAGGGTTTTACAGTTACATGATGAGTGTACAACAAGCCACATGTACAACTTTAGTCATTATCTAATTTAAGTAGTCTGCCATACAGACGATCGACCATCAGTTGGTTCTACACATGCTGCCATACCTGCAACCTGCCTATGAGTTACCTATTTAAACACTCTGATTATTAACTTTTCCCTCCATTCCAAACCAACATCACCACTATAACTGACTACTTAAGCCAGCCAGTTCACCCATGGATCTATTTACTGCATAGCTTAGGTCTTCTCAGGATGCATATATCTAATATATTGTGAGTCGCAGAGCTCCAGTTAACCTCAGAAGCATACCTACTAAAGTGGTCTGTGCCTATTTTACGAATTTACCTAGCTAAGACCTTTGTGAATATTCGTGCGACCCCAGTTCCTATCGTAGCTCTCCACTAATGTCGTTTACAGATCTTGCTAAGGCCTATCACGAGCTAGATCCTCCCAATCTAGTTAGCTGCCAAGCCAAGTTGTTATTACCATAACATATAGTGATCACCACTGCGATACAGACTTATGCGTATCTAACCCGATTAAAGTCTTTGAGCACTGTGTCCTTTTGGATCAAGCGTTAGCCGATGTAACCATCGAAAGCTATACTACTTCACCCACTCAGGGTTTCTACCATGCAGGTTCCCTGCTCGTAGATCCTATCAAGATTTATTCATGTAACGTTATATCTTTCCAAACATTGTGTCATACTTCCAATATTCGGATAATATTAGTGCAACGTGATTTACAAGGTTACAACACCAGAAACGAACAGGGTTTACCATAAGTTGGGTACAAAAGTTTGAGTAATTATTCAAATTCATCGACAGTGGGATTTGAACTCCAAACCTCTTGCATAGTAGTCTGGCAACCTAACCACTACACTAAGATCGCCAAACCTTAACTCAGATACTTTTGAAATAGCTAAATTAGAATAAAATAGTTAAAAAAAAAACAATTTAGTATATTAGTATATTAGATTAGTTTATAATTTTGTAAGCTTTTTCTTAATAAAATAATAGACAAAACTATTCAAGTTAAAAAAATAAAATAAAATAAAAACAATCTAAATTGTTAAAAACTAAAAAGTTTTTTTTTTTTTTCTTAAATATCTTGAAATATAGTAATTAAAATTGAATAAAATTTTTTTGTTAGATATATATTGATAAAATTTTTAGACAAAAAAAAGTTTATTCAATTTAGGCTACAAATTCCTAAAATAGTTGCAAAAAACTAGTTTTTTAAAATTTTAAATTTTGGTAAAATATAAAATATGACTTCTGTACTAAATGTTTAGAATTCTAAAATAATATTAAAAAGTACTAAAAGATTATCTAAAAATATAAAAAAAAAATGAAACAAGAACATTGAAAAGAATGATATAAAAAAATCAAAAAACTAATATAAAAACAGTGCCAAGAGGTTGTCAAAAAAATACAAGTTAGAAGAAAAAATAAAAAATCCCGACCATGTGCATTTAGAAGTATTTAGCCATATTTTATAATAATAATTTACTAATATTCGCACAAATAATCGATTTTTTACATAAATCAAAATCACATTCAAGACGCCAAAATATAAAATTCGACCAGAGGAATCTTTAGATTAATAATAGACTCTTTATATCTTTTCCAGAAATAATCTAGCGCTGGAAGGACTCTTGATACACTGTTTAATAAATTACATAATTCATAATTATAATAATATGTAATGCTAAAATATATATTAAATTTTTTCTTTGTACAAAATAGAATAAAGAAAAAGTAAGATATCACTAGCAAATTTAAAGATATAATTGGAAGAAAAGAAAACATCGTAAGATCAGGCTATCCCATATCACCATTTATTTCGTCAATTCCTCTATTATCTTAACAACTTTCAGAAAAAAATATCCACATTCACCCAGATTTGAACAGGAGTATGGCGATTTGACCGATATAGAAATAGATGAAGTGTTTGGTTTCTTTCATAATTAAAAATTATAATAATAAATCAAGAAAAAACAATTAATAATTGGTAATTAATTCCTTGATCGCGCTGTTCTACGCGGTTTCTTAATCAATTCCAATATAATTTCACGATAGTCATTTTTGATTCCAATTTTTTTTTTTTTTGACAAGGTAGCGAGAAATTATATAAAGAATCATTGCGTAATTTCTTATCAAAGCATAAAACATCAAAATTTATAATAGCAACTAATCAATGAACAAAGTATATAAAATATTTCATTCTATGCTTTTGATTTAATCTCAAATAGGTTTACTGCCATATTCTTATTGACATACCGTGAGTTACGTAGCTTCCGAAATTTCTTCCGACGATACAGTGCCAGGTTGTGCCATATTTTCTATCGAACTCCCGCTTGATATGAGCTGCAATATCTTTTTCGATATTGTACTTTTCCAAAGCTGTATTGGCACATTCAAGTGCTTCTGTTTGCATTTCGTCGCTCATGTCAACATTCTTGATGACCAGTTTGTTGTCAGTCATTATTTCGATGTTCTATTTGGTAATCTGCGAGTATATGCTCAAATAAACCGTCAAGAATATGAGTAAATCTTACTTTTTCTTTTTTTTTATAAATATTAAACGGTATTAGTTGAGCAAAAGAAATTTCCGGTTTTATTTATAGTAATTGGATAATTTTTAATTCTTGAAGAAATTAAATCATATGATTGTGACACTCAGCCATTCAATCAGAAGTCAAACTTAAAAATGCATTGTGCAAAATTAATTACTTCTAAACCAAATTTGTTAATAAAAATTTTAAAATATCAAAAATGATACGTATCGATATAACACCAAGAGAAAACTAGAATAAACTGTAGCGGAATTATAGCAGATCAGGTAATATTAGGGTTAGGGTTAAGAATTACTGCGGATTAGTATGGTTTTTAAAATCGGCCCGTACGGATCTGATTACCCATACAAATTCTTAATTTATGTGTGCTACGTATATGAATATTAACGTTAAAGAAAAATTTTATGTGCAATAGAAATCAGGCAGATTAACATTTAAAAAAAAAATAATACTCTAAAAGCTTATATCTCAATAAAATAATTTCAGAATTCATCGAGACATAAGCTTCTAAAGTTAGGATATTATTATTTATAAAATGTTAATCTGTCTGATTTCTATTGACGGTCAGCCCATATAACAATATTTATTTTTGAATAAATTATTTATGTGCAATCATAAGCGCATGTTCAATTTTATACGTACACTGTGTACAGTAAGTACTATTATGACTAAAATGTAACTTTTCGGAATTTATTAACATGTTAAATTTTTCGTGACCTTGGGAAAGGTAATCTGAGCAGTTTTCTGTACGTAGTCAAATTCTGTGATACAATTATATGAAATACTTGGATAGTCGCACAAATCAGAGATTGCGTTTCTTATACGAAACTAAATTTAACCGTGTTTTCATTGTCTTTACAATAACTAAAATGTATTAAGTGATCATATGAAGTGTCTTTGATTCTCAATTTAGCTCAATTCGAAGTTTACATGACTCACTAGAAATAATCCAAGAAACGCTTTTATAATGCCCATGAATAATGTAGGACACTTTTGATTCCTTTGAAGTGTTTCGTTTAAAATGACGCGTCAACGCAATAGTAAAGGCTAAAGTTAAAAATCGATTTTAATTTACATATTGTGAAACGATTTTTATCAGACTCTGCCAGGGCGGCCATGGGAATTGCAGGAGCATCAATGGTGGATAATGTCTAATGTCTACGTGTCGTCAATTCCCATAGTCGCTTGGCAAGTCATTTTATTTGAAACCAATTCCTTTTTAGGAATTATCACTACAGCACGATTATTCTTTGAGTTTTGCATGATTCAAGACATTAAATTACTTGCTTTCTAAATAATCTCCTCTTTCCAATTTTTATATCACGATGCGAAATTTCCGATATAGGGCGAAATTAGGGCGAAATATATGACCTGAATCCGATAATTCCGAAACTGGCGAAATGCCCGAAACCTGGCGAAACCGAAATTAATAATTATAAATTTGATTCTTTTTTTGGAAAAAATATCCGGAGAGTAGGGAAACGGAGTTAAGAGTCTCGGCCAAAGCGCCATCTAATTGGATGATGTGAACAAGTCCCGCAACTACCCCAAAAACACCAAAAATTCTCGATGACACAACATTTCAACCAATAGAATTTTACGCATGTACTGTATAATTTTTAAACCCTTGAGTAAAAAAGTCTTGACAAACTACTTGGCTAAATTTGATGAAATTTTTCACAAATTCATTAAATTCCAATTAAAAAAATTCATCGAACTTTACAAAAGTGCTTATCACTCAAAAAGTCTAGCTTAGACAAAGATAGCATAGCAAAAATTTTAAACTTTGATATATAATCTGTATAACTTTTATTTTATTCAATAAAAAGACGCATTCTGCGTAGAAAAAAAAAAAAAAAAAATTCATCGAATTGGCCAGATAGTTGTCGAGATATCTTTGCACAAAGTTTTAAGAAAATTTAAATCTCAAAATATTGAAATATTGTGCAAATTTTTTTAGAATTTGAGCGAAGATATTTCAACACCTACATGACTAAATTCGATTAAAAAATTTTTTTTATTTAAATTTTAACTTCTATTAAAAACATAAAAGCTGCGCTAAAATTTTTTTTGAAGCTTTGAGTGAAGATATCTTGACACTTACTTGATCAATTTTGACTAAAGGTTCTTGGAATTCAAATAAAAAAAAAAAAAGTATAGAATTTGGTTAGTTAGTTGCTGAGATATTTCTGCTCAAAGTTTTTAAAAAAAAAATTAGCACAGTTTCTATTTTTGATAATTTATCTAATGCTAAGGTTGATTTGGTTTGATCCCAAAATCAGCTAATCATAATAACAAATATTATTGTTTAAAATTTGTTTTTTTTTTGTTATTAAGATCACTTTCTTGGCTAATTAGATTTTATTAGTTTGTTATTATAGAACTATCATATAAATAGTTTTCTAAGGTTTTACAGTTACATGATGAGTATATAACAAGTTACATATACAACTTTAGTTATTGTCTAATTTAAGTAGTTCGCCATACAGATGATCAACCATCTGTTGGTTTTATACTATGCTGCTATATCTGCAACATGTCTGTGAGTTATCTATTTAAATACTCTGATTATTAACTCTTCTCTCTATTCTAAACTAATGTTATCACTATATCTAACCACTTAAGCCAGTCAATTTATATGCAGATCTATTTACTGCATAGTTTAGATCTTTTTCAAGATATATATTACTTAATATATTGTGAGCTACAGAGCTCTAGCTAACCTCAGAAGTAATTTTTACCAGAGTAGTCATATGCCTATTTCACAGATTCTCTTGGCTTAAACCTTTGTCAATGTTCATATGAACTCAGTTCTTGTTATAGTCATCTACTAGATATAGTCTTCTAAGTTCTAGCTAGATGTTTTATAAGATAGATCCTCCCAATCTAGTTAGCTGCTAAGCCAAGTTAGTGTTGCTACTAATGCAAGGCACCAGGTTGTGTTATATAGTAGACTTACTTATACTTATTGATCTCACATCTTTCATACTCAGGTTTTTCACTAGATCAAACATTAACTAGCTTGACTATTAAAATCTATACTACTTTACCAAACTCAGGATTTCTACTATGCAGGTCTTCTACTCATAGATTCTATTAAGATTTATTTATGCAATATAACTCGAATATTGTGTTACACTTCTGATATCTAATTAATATTAGTGCAATATGATTTACAGAGTTGTAATCTCCAGAAACGAGTCAAGTTTACTATAAGTTAGGTACAAAAGTCTGAGTAATTATTCAAATTCGTTAACAGTAGAATTTAAACTCCAGACCTCTTGCATAGCGGTTTGGCAATCTAACTACTATACTAAGATCACCAGACCTTGTTTAAAATTTGTATATAAAGTGAGTTGTCATAAAAACAGCTTTTTAAACTTATTTTGAATCTATAATTAAATATATAGAATATTGTAATATCTTTATATTAATTATAGGTTAAAAGTAAGTTAAAAAGATCATTTTTCTGAAAATTTGCTTCCAAATTTACTCTTACTCATTATATAGTATTACTTATTAAAAAATTATAGCTTATAGATCTGATAATCTTAGTATAGTAGTTAGATTGTCAGACTGCTATACAAGAAGTCTAGAGTTCAAATCTTACTATCAACAAATTTGAATAATTACTTGAACTTTTGTACTTAAATTACAGTAAATTTTGTTTTTTTTGAAATTGTAATTCTGTAAATCATATTATATTAATATTATCTAAATATTAGAAGTATAATATAATATTGTATAAATAAATCTTGATAAGATTTATAGATAGAAAATTTGTATAGTAGAAATCTCAAGTTGGTGAAGTAGTACAACTTTAATAGTTATACTATTTAATACTTGATCTAAAAAAAGAAACTATTATTAAAAAAAATATAAATCAAGTTAGATATATATAAGTCTGTTTTATAGAGAGAATTAGCAATACTAATTTGGTTTAGCAGCTAACTGAATTAAGAATATTTGCCTTGTAAAATATTCTAAAAGATAGAATATATAAAATTAGTAGAAAGCTACAGTAAGAACTAGAGTTGTATAAATATTACAAGAGTCTAATTTAGATAAATTTATAAAATAGATATATGACTACTTTGGTAAGAATTATTTCTAAAATTAACTAGAGCTTTGTATATTCACAATATATTAGACAATACGTATTTTAAGAGAATTTAAGTCATATAGTAAATAGATCTATAGACAAGTTAGCTAGCTTAAACAGTCAAATATAATAATGATATTAGTTTAGAATAAAAGAAGAGTTAATAATTAGAGTATTTAAATAGATCATTTATAAGTAGATTACAAGTATAGCAATATAGTATAAAACTATCAGATAGTCTATTATCTGTATAGCAAACTATTTAAATTAGATAATAACTAAAATTGTATTTATAACTTGTTATATACTCAGTATATAACTTTAAAACCTTAATAGATTATTACTATAGTAACTCTATAATAATAAATTAATAAAATCTAATCAGCTAAAGAGATAGCTTTAAAAAAAAAAAAATTATAGCTTATATATAAAAAATTATTATTATTATTTTTTTTTTTTTGTTATTAAGGCCACTTCCTTGGTCAATTAGATTTTTATTAGTTTGTTATTTCAGAACTATCACATGAACAGTTTTCTAAGGTTTTTATAGTTATATGATGAG
>CAJVPM010002364.1:0-10008 GCA_910592325.1 Scutellospora calospora | reverse complement strand
ATAGAGAAGTTTTGAAGTAAAGATTTTTGAATAAAATTATCTATATTAAGATTGTAAGTAGTAATAGTATTTGGGGTGTTTGGAGTTTGTGGAAGATGAATAGTTTTTGAGTTTGTTTTGTTTTTTCTAGAGATCCCATGAGCAGATTCTCACTTGTGATGTGTTTGATTTCTGATATTCCAAATTTTGTCTTAGAACCAAATAAGTAGAGAATTAGTTAGTTGTATAAAGAAGTTATTAGTTGTTTTTTTAAGTTAAGAGTTGATTTGCTCATAGCAATTTATTGGAATAATTCCTTGAGTAAGGAGTAGGAGAGTTTTTAGTAGATTTTGTGAATTATAAGTTTGAAGAATGAGCAGTAGAATTATTTGGGGTGTAGAAGTTGTTAAATTGAGACTATTTAGGCTATTTGTTATATTAGTTAGTAGTATGTTATGGAAATTGATTATATGAAGTGTGCAAGAAAGAAGATGTTTAGTGTTTTTATATTGGTTACAAAAGGAGCAATTTGAGGTGAAGTATAGGTTAGGATAGCGAGTACTTAGATTTGCCATTGTTAGTAAGTTGCTTAATAATATTTTGTTTCTGAATGAGTATAATTTGAGATTGTTGTTTTGAGAATTTATTATATTAGTGAATTAGAGGATATTAAAAGGTTGGAGATTTTGAAAGGTTTTTAGTTGAGTAATTTTGTTTAAGAATTGGATTGAGAGGATGTTTGTGCAAAATTTACAGATTTTGAGTGGTAAGAGTATGTGTTTCTATGAAAAGAAAATAGAAAGAGAAAAGCAATCGATGTTGAGTTAAATTTCTGGTTTGTTAGTACCATGTTTGACTAAGGAATCAGCTATATTATAGAAGGAGTTTTTGGAATATGATTTAGTTTTGTGAGTGGTATATTGGATATTTTCCTTTTTGATCAAATAGTTAAGTATATGGATAGTATCTCAGTTGTTGGTTTTAGTTTGGGTAGAGTGGTCATAGGGTAAGTTGTGGTTGAGTATTTGAATTGTAGAGAGATTGTCTAAGTATAGGTGAATTTTATAATTATTTGGAAGAATAAGAAATAGATATATGAATACTGAGAGTTCTGCTCTTGTTGAGTTCAGAGCTGATGGGATAAATGCATTAAATTTAATTCAGGTATTATTTTGGAGTATCTAAGCAATGCCCATTCTGATATTTGGCGTTTAAGAATTTTTGATTGATGCATCTATATAGAAATGAAGATTGTTAGGATCTAGAAGAAGGATTTGTTTGTGAAGATTTATGAGTAGTAATTGATAAGTTGGATCAGTAATTGTATTTTGAATGAGAGATATTTCTAGTGAGAAGATTATTATTTTTGGAGTTGAATATAGTTGAGGTTTGAATAATAAGTGTTGAACTTTGTAGAGTGCTTGTAGTTCCTGTTGGTTAATACTGAGTTTAAATTGATGTTGTTCTTTTTGAGTTTTGCATTTGATATTAATTGATTGTTAATAGTCAATTTGGAATTTTGTATTTGTAGGTGAAATAGTTATTGAGTTTGAGTTTGAGTGAGAGATTTGATAAGTCTGAAATAGAGTCTGGTTAGGTGAGTAGTTGATAATTTTACCAATTTTGAAATTAGTTAGTGTAATATAGAGTGACCAGTAGTTTTTGTTAGAGTTTTTTTGTGTAATTAGATCGAGTGTATTTAAGAAAGGGTTTATAAGTTTGAGGTTTAGTTGTGGCCAATATATATAACTTTAGATTATCTAATTTAAGTAGTTTGCCTGAAAGTTTTATATTAGCTACTATATCTGAAATTTGTTTGAAAATTTTCTATTTAAATCTTCTAACTATATGCTATTTTACTTGTATACTATTTTTGTTTAACTAAATTTATCTAACTTTGTATTACTTTTATTTTTAGAAAATATTAACAAAGCTAATATATATCCATAAACTTTATAATTCAGAGCTTAAACCTTATCTTAAGATACTTTTTCACTAACTCTCTAATTAATAGAGTATTGTAAAATCTAACAATATTATACTATATTCTAATCTAGTTTGTATATATCCTTGTTTAATATTTATACAAATTTAGTTTCTACTATAACTTTTCACTAAGTTGGTTTTTTATACTATTATATTATTTCTACTTCTTTAGAAAGAACAACTAACTAGAGAGACTAAACAAAAATACTTTGCAAATATCCTTGTTACAGTATTTTGTAAAGTCTTTAGAGTATTTTTGTAAAACTTAACAAAAAAGATTTAAGGTAATTTGTAATTATAAAAGAAGTAACAATTAAAGATATATAAGGATATCAATAAATATTTATTTTAAAGTATCAGAAAAGTACTTTTATTGTAAAAGAATGTAAAGACTCAATAATAAAATTAAGTTCATATGTACTATTTTTATATTTTACAAAATATTAGAAATATAACAGAGGTTTAATGATCTTAGTATAGTAGTTAGGTTACTAGACTACCATGCAAGAGGTCTAAGGTTCAAATCTTACTATCAATAGAATTGAATAATTACCTAGATATCTGTATTCAACTTATAATAAACTTTGTCTATTTCTAGAATTATAATACTGTAAATTATATTGTACTAATATTAATTAGGTATTGGAAGTATAATAAGGCATTTAGAGAGACATAATATTATATGAATAAATCTTAATAGAATCTACAAGTAGGAGATCTGTATAGTAGAAATTCTGAGTTAAATAAATTAGTACAGATTTTAATAGTCATACCAGTTTACGTTTAATCTGTGAAAAAAAATCTGTATATGAAAAAATCAGTGAATAGAATACAAATAAGTCTATTAAAAAATTTGTATACAAAAAGATCAGTAAAAAAGGTGCATATAAGTCTATTATACAAAATTGTATAGCAATACTAATTTGGCTTAGGGTGTTCTCAAGCAACTCCCTCAATATGATTTGCTAGTGATTGAAGTGATGCTTAATTACTTCCATTGATCGAAATAATGATTGCAATTGTTGCTTGAGCAGATCATCTTTAATTTATCTATTATCGCAAATGTCTTCACCATATTGCAATAAAAAAAAAAGACTACTACTCAACAAACAAATATGCCTTTGCCTTTGGCAACACCAAGTACCTTAATTTCTCTTTTTACAGACTTTACGAATATTCAAATATTGCTACAGCAACAATATCAACAACAATATTTGCAACTTTTTATAAACCCTTTAGCCTTTCCTTTAGCTTTGAATAATCCTAATTCCAATACTATGAATAACAAAACACTCTTCTTAGCCTTGAATAAACCTAATGATATGAATAACAAAGTATTAAAATTTTTAATGAAAAAAAATTATTTCAATATATTTTTTTATTAATTTATTTTTATTTATTATGATTTTTTTTTTTTTTTTTTTTTTTTTTTAGAATGAATTTTCTAATGAGCAAGAAAATTCATCAGCTTCTCAAACTATTTTAGAACTTACTTTTAGTTCTTCAGGTTCAGCCTCTGTGATTCCATCTAGCAAATCAATGAATAGATGAACAACATTAGAAACTTGAATGCTTATTGAAGAAGTAGGAAAAAAACAATCTTCATTGCAACGAGTAAGAGATCTGAGAGAGAAAGGTAGAATTTGAGATACTATTATAGCAAATTTATAAGAATCTACCAATACAAGTTCAAGTTTAAAGGATTACACAAAACAATCAATTCAACAAAAATAGAATAATCTTCTTCAGAAGTATCATAATATAAAAGACACTGTTACAAGTACTGGTGAAGAAGCAATACAGAATGATTAGGAATTTTTTGATGATATGGATGAACATTTGAAGAAAGATTCAAGTATTACAGCACCTATCACAAGTGATTCGATCAATAGAGTAAAATGCAAACTACAAAAAACTAAGAATAATAATGATGATGACGAGGTAATAGGAGATTTTTTTTAATAATTATTATATAAAATAGTATTAGTATTTATTAATTTTTATATTTTAATATATAGATTGATTTTAATATTAATAATGTTAAAAAAAAACGACGTTCAGAAGGAAGTATCAATGAGTTTCATATACTTATTAAAGAACAAACTGAAACTATTATTGAATCTATAAAAGATCAATATGATAATACTTTTAAGGCTTAGCAAAAGCAACATGATGAGACAATAGATATCTTTAGACAACTTTTAACAAAATTATAAAATAGTAATATAATAAAATCATGTATTTTATTAATATAAATATAAATTAATAATATTATTATGAATAATTAAACAGAATATTTGCTAAATAATCCTTTTTTTGTATATCTGCTATTCTATTACTTTCTTCATTGATCATAAATAAATTATCTTCAATTTTGTCATTGTTATCATCACTATTACTAACATGATTATCTATTTCAGCATCTTCTAAAGGCAACAAATTATTATTATCTATACATAAATTATGTAATATACAGCATACGTGAATAATCCTAACAATACATTCTAAATCTGTACAATAAATTTCTTGCAGTAAAATTCTCCATCTTCCTTTTAACTGTTTAAATGCTCGCTCAACAACTATCTTTATTGAAGAAAGAACCTTATTAAAGTGTTACTCACGATGAGTTAATAAATCATAATTTGGAAATCCTTTAATAAAATAAGTTTTTAGAGGGTATACAGAATTAGTAATAATATATATACTACCAGAAACCCATTGTTCAGGACATAATGAAATTTCACAATAAAGAGAAGAGCGATATAATACATGAGTATTATAAATGCTGCCTTTATAAAAATTTATTTATAAATAAATAAAATAAAATAAATAAAATAAAATAAAATAAAATAATTTATTAAACCTGCTTCTCCAATATATACATATATAAAACATTCTTAAAAATTAACTATACCAAGAAGGTTAATAGAATGAAAGCTTTTATGATTAACAAATCAAGCATCATTTTGAGAAGGAGGGTAAATTGGTATATGTGACTCATCTATAGTACTAATAACATTTGGCAATTTACAATTTTCTAAACTAGTTTCACCCTATTCAAATCTATATATTACTGCTACTAATCAAGCACCTTGTGGTCACATTATTCTATCCTTTTCCATGTTTAATAACGCTTCTAAAAACTGATCAGTAAAGTGACATACAGATCCCTACTAATCCTAAGTATTTGTTCTAATGTTCGTATGCCTGCTCTATTTGCAAATCTCTATAATACAATAGCAATTTGCTTCCATACGGGAGTTGCATTAAGAGCTTCTGAAAAAAAAGCTGAATGGATTTCTAATCACCTAACAATATAGTTAAAGGTAGCAAGAGTAATACAAAAATGATACTGAAATGAATTATAACCTCCTTTATCTGTTAAATTTAGAAAAATATCTATTCAGAATCCTCCTGTTTTTGGTCTTAGTTGGCATTGGGCTTTTATATTAGGTAAAGAAAGAATATATGGAATTGTTGTATTTGACATAAAAGTTAAAAGATAATAAATATTTGCTAGTTTTATTATTTAGGTTTCTTGTGATTTTTTATTTGCGATAAAAGTTTTTAATATAAAAAGCAATGTAATAATTTTCAACACTAATTGTAATTTCACTGAAGATTTATGATATAAGTAAAGTGCTTGAACAACCTCTCTTTGTACTCTATTAATAGGCAATTTTAGCCTATCAGCGTTAACTCTGTGAAAAAAAAAAATAGTCTGTATCTCTAGAATTTTTTCATTGAAATCACAACTTACTTGATCAGTTTTTTCAACCTCTGACTAATTAAAATTTTGCATCTGATTAATTAATCTAGGTACTTGAGAACACCCTTAGTAACTAACTAGATCTAAAAGAATCTATTCCATATGATATCTAGAAGCACAGATAACTTTTAGCAATACCAACTTGAGTTAACAGAATTTAGAAGGGCCTATCTTATGTAATATCTAAAAGTATAGATAACTAATCTAATGGAAAGCTACAGTAAGAATTAGGTTTATACAAATATCGAACAAGAGTATATGCAAGATAGATTAGAATATAGCATAGCATAGTTAGGTTCTATAGTACTCTATTGATTAGAAAGTTAGTGAAAAAGTATTTGAGATAAGCTTAGGCTCTAAATTATAAAATTTGTAGACTAATATTAGCTCTGTTGATATTTTTTAAAAAAGAAATAGTACAGGATTAAACGAATTATAATAGAATATCAAGTTAGAAATAACATATAACTAAAGAGTTTAAATAGAGAATTTTCAAATAAATTTTATGTATAGCAGCTAGTGTAGAACCTTTAGGCAGACTATTTAAATTAGATAATCTAAAGTTATATATATAGCTAGTTGTACTCTCACAATATATAATATCTCTCACTATTTATATTAATAAAGAATTCAGTCAATAGTATTTGTATAAAGTAAAAAAAAAAAAAAAAAAAAAAAAAAAAATATAACAGACTATATATATTATAGAAGCTATATATACTACAACTATTATTAATAAAATATATAATATAACTAATATATATATGAAATATATAATAAATACTATATATAGTCTAGTGATTTTAGTGTAGTAGCTAAGTTGCTAAACTACTATATAAAAGGTCTGAAGTTCAAATTCTATTGTTAATAAATTTGAATAATTACTTAGACTTTTGTATCTAACTTATAGTAAATTTTGTCTGTTTCTGAGGTTGTAATCCTATAAATTATATTGTATTAATATTATTTAAATATTAGAAGTATGATGTAATATTTAGAAAGATATAATATTATATAAATAAATCTTAATAGGATCTACAGACAAAAGATCTGCATAGTAAAAATTCTGAGTTAGATAAAGCAATATAGATTTTAATAGTTATACTAGTTAATATTTAATCTAGTAGTATGAAAATATAAATTAAGTTAGGTATAAGTAAGTCTATTTCATAGGGAGAAATAGCAATACTAATCTGACATAGTAGCTAACTAGATTTGTGAAGATCTACCTTGTAAAATATTTGAAAGACTACTAGTAGAGAGCTATAGTAGGAACTAAGTTCATATGAATATTAATAAAGGTATAATAACTCTAAATAAACTATAAAATAAGTATAAAATATTCAAGAATAGAAGTCTAGTTTGTAAGTAAAAGTAATTTATAGCTTCATATATGCTGTTACAAGTAGTATAGCCTTTTCAATACACTACAAATAACATAAGATACAGAAGGGGGACTCTCAACAGTGTCAAAGTAGAATGTTACATCACTGTGGCAGTTCATTTAAAGGAAGCATTTTTGCAAAGCTAAGATATACTTTATTAATATTTAATAGCGAACTTTATTAGAGAACTGTAAGGAACTACAGAACTACTTTACAAGAGAGGGAAAAAACTAGAGTTTATATATCTTTTTCCTAAACATCCTCAAACATAGTTAAATGTTATCAAATATAGCTAAATGTCATCAATTATAGTTAAACGTTATCAAATATAGTTAAACGTCATCAAACGTCATCAAATATCATCAAACGTCATCAAATATAGATATTACTCAAAATGTAAATTCTAAGGTAACTCAAGAACTACATATGCTACAGATATAATTTATAGCTCATTTTGAAGGTCTAATTGAGCTACATCGAATGGTGTAACCTAAATCTATTTTTAGCTATTAGGAATTCGAAAGAAATGCTAATATATAAATCTAAATATCAAATCTAATATAATAATAAATAATTAAGAAAATATACTAAAATTCATTTGATAACATTTCCGTCCCCTTAAAGAATTTACTCTGTAAATACTAAATATAAAATATAAACTAAATCTAAAAAAAATAAAAATTATCTGATTCTAAATATTAAATTTTAGTTGAAACAATTCAAAGAATTTGAATATTTCATGTGACTAAAATTAAAAGAAAATGTTCATTGATATTCAATTACTATTTTTCAAAAATAGATAATCATTATTAAATTCTACATGAACTATAAATTCAAATTAGAAAATTAACAAGTCATATATGATTTACAATAATTAATATCAAAATCCTTATTGTTGTTTTGATAAATTTTTGAAATAATTATTTAAAAATTATTTGATGTAATTTTTAAATTTTTCTGTACTTAATAATAATTTTTCAAAAATTATTATTATAATTTTTACAAACTTTTTGTCCTGTTTCTACTTTTGTTTTTTCTTTTTTGCTTTGGCTTTTTCCTTTGTTAAAAAATAAAAGGTATATATATTTTTTGATAACTGTAAGCTTTTTGCCAGTTGAGTTATACTATGAGCTTAGGCTAGTATAACTTAATTATTTTTGTTTCAGACTATGAGCTTTAGCTAGTTTTCTACTTGAGTGAGCTTTTGCCTCAGTAGATATTTTTCCTTTAATATTTTCCTCTTTTAGAACAAGTAGTAGTATACAATGCTACTTGTTTTTCAGTCCTTGTAGTTTCAAGCTTTAAGGTTCTTGAGCTTGAACAAGAAGGTAAGGGACTTATATTAACTAGTATAATAAATAATAAACCTTATTTATTATATTCTTTGGATAAGTTTCCTGCCAATACGTAGATAGATTTTTGTTGTCTTTTTGTTTTATACTTGAGTATATATACTTAGAAAATCATAGTTTTCTAATTTTTTATAGTTTTATTTTAGATACAAGAATTCCAAAAGAAGAGTCAGTTCAGGGAAAACTTGTAGCTCAAGAAGCTAAGATAAGAGAGCTTAAAGAAGAAGTCCTAAAGTTGCAAGAAGAGATGAAGCAACTTAAGAAAGAAAATAGAACTTTATGATATCAAAAATCAAGATTAGATTTAGGAAAGGAGAAAGAAAAAATTTGGAAGGAGGTTCGTTCAGTTCCAAAAAGTAGTTTAGATTAGGCTCCTGTAGAGTAGGTATTAAATGAGGAGTAGGTTAAAAAAAATCTAGGAATAGATCCAGGTAGTTCATCAAAAGAAAAATAAATTTGTAAATAAAATTTTGTAAATAAAAAATAAATTGTCTAAAAAATAAAAATAAAGTTTTAAAATTGTTGATAAAAAAAATAAAGTATTAAAAGTTGTTCGATAAACTTCTAATAAAAATAAAGTTTTAAAAGTGTTCAAGAAAAATAAATCTGTTTCTAGAATTATTTAAAAATTGTCTAAAGAAAAAAATAAATTTGAGTCTAAAATTGTTTAAAAATTTGATATATTTTTATCAGGTTTCAAAAATTTTTACTAAAAATTCTAAGTTTCGAAAATTACGATAAATAAAAATTGAAGTATTTCTAATTGAGTAAAAGAAATACTTAAAGTATATTGAAGGTATTAA
Source organism: Scutellospora calospora (assembly GCA_910592325.1). Lineage (NCBI taxonomy): Eukaryota > Fungi > Glomeromycota > Glomeromycetes > Diversisporales > Gigasporaceae > Scutellospora > Scutellospora calospora. The sequence goes on along the minus strand of CAJVPM010002364.1, from coordinate 734 downwards.
AATAAGATTACTATTACTTAAATGAATAGTAATATCGAATAAAATAAAAGAATAAAAAGAAAGCAGATGTTGTAACTTAAGGGACACTACTGAAACTTGTCAGTTGGGATTGTCCTGCTCTAAGCTAGAATTGAACTTTCGACCTAAGGATCGACTAGGTACACATGTCCAAACTATTATCCTACAACTGCTTAATATCTAAAATTTTTCACAGACTCTTTTTAGGTAGCAAGGATTTGCTAACTATTGTCTAATAAAATAATTTAAATTTGGTCATATGAAATTAAAATTTAAAAATATTTAAGGTTTAAAGATAAGATCAATAAAAATTAAACTTTAAAAAAAAAAAAAAATTTTTAAAAATTTAAAGACGAATAATAATAATAATAATAAAAATGACTTGAAGCTTTAACTACAACTAACGAAGAACTTCTGCTAAGCATAACCTAAGAAGTGGCTCTATTAATCTTCTTTTTGAAGCTTTGGACATAGTCCAAACAGAAAATAGAAGGTATTTATTGATAATATATTATTTTAGCGATAATAATATATTTTTAAGGTTTGGTTTAAAAATTATTTAGATTGGTTCTAGAAGTGAATAGTTTACGTTGTTGAGTTCATGCTTTAGAAGAAAGAGTAGAAAAGCAACAGGAAATAATTGTTAAAAATATTTTGAGGAGTTGGATGAGAGATGCAGAGTATGAAAGGTTGTTACAAGAAAGGAATAGGTTGCA
>CAJVPM010002363.1:0-10011 GCA_910592325.1 Scutellospora calospora | reverse complement strand
ACGTTCTGATACTTTTACTCGTGAATACATTTTGGAAATTATTAAAATGTATCCAGACTTGATCCGTCTTCTTTATATCAATTTTGCTTTAACTCATTATGTTAATCCTCGTGGTGCTGCCCTTGAGTGAGTATGATACATGATTTTTATTTATTTATTTATTTATTTATTTTATTTTTATTTTTTATTTTTATCTTTTTTTTGTGTGTGTGTGTGTGTGTTTATATTTTCACTCTCAATATCACACCAGTATCACTCATTTTTTTTTTTTTTTTTTTTTCTTTATAGACCGACTTTATCTTATCAACGTTTACAAACTGATATTATACTCACAGATGATGAACTTTTAGATAAAATCAAGAAAACTACTTCAAATGCTCATGAATTTTTAGTATTTGAATCTTTCTTAATATTTAATAAACATATTCTAAAAACAAACTTTTATCAACCTACAAAAGTCGCATTATCTTTTCGACTTGATCCTTCTTTCTTACCTAATATAGAATATCCTACAAAATTATTTGGTATGTTCTTAGTTGTAGGTTCAGAATTTCGTGGTTTTCATTTAAGATTTCGTGATGTTGCTCGTGGTGGTATTCGTATTATTCGTTCTAGGAATAAAGAAACTTATAGTATCAACTTAAGATCTCTTTTTGATGAAAATTATGCTTTGGCTGCTACTCAACAAAGAAAGAATAAAGATATTCCTGAAGGTGGTTCAAAAGGTACTATCCTTTTAGATGTTACTCAACAAGATAAAGATCGTGTCGCTTTTGAAAAATATGTAGATAGTATCCTTGATCTTTTAATCGTTGGTAATTCTCCTGGAATAAAAGAGGTTAGTTTCAAAATGAATATATATATATATATATTAAATGTAATTCTTTATTAATACATATTTTTCATATATATATAGAAAATTGTTGATAATTATAATAAACCTGAAATTTTATTTTTTGGACCTGATGAGGGAACTGCTACATTTGTTGATTGGGCTAGTGCTCATGCTAGAGCTCGTGGTGCTCCATTTTGGAAAGCTTTCACTACAGGAAAAAGTCAATCAATGGGTGGTATTCCACATGATCTTTATGGTATGACTACTCGTTCAGTTCATCAATACGTATTAGGAATTTATAGAAAACGTGGACTTAAAGAAGCAAAAATTACTAAATTTCAAACTGGTGGTCCTGATGGTGATTTGGGTAGTAATGAAATTAAAATTTCAAAGGATCGTACTGTCGGTATGTTTTATTTATTAATATATTAATATATATATATATTTATTATTATAATGTTATTATATAATTTATAATTATCTATTCTAATATTCTAATATTCTAATATATTCTAATATATATATTTTTTTTTATTTTTTACTAGCCGTTGTTGATGGTAGCGGTGTATTATGTGATCCTGAAGGAATTGATCGTATTGAATTGAAACGATTGGCTAACAGTCGATTGATGATATCTCATTTTGATACAACAAAATTGACTCCAAAAGGATTTAGAGTATTGGTAGATCAACAAAATGTGAAATTACCAAGTATGTAAATATTTCAAAATAATAATATTTTATATAATTATATATCTTAATATATATATATATATTTTTTTTTTTTTTTCTATAGATGGTCAAGTTGTAGAAGATGGTTTGATGTTCCGTAATAATTTCCATTTAACAAATAGTGTATCTGCTGATCTCTTTGTTCCTTGTGGTGGTAGACCTGAATCCGTTGATCTCAATAATATTAATGCTTTACTCGATTTGAATGGTAAACCAAGATTTAAATATATTGTTGAAGGTGCCAATTTATTCTTCACCCAAGAAGCTCGTATTCGTTTAGAACAAGCTGGTGCTATAATTTTCAAAGATGCTTCTGCAAATAAAGGTGGTGTCACTTCTTCATCTTTAGAAGTGTTAGCTGCTTTAGCATTAAATGATGAAGAATTCGAAAAGATTATGGTTGTAAAAGATGGTGTTATTCCTCAATTTTATCAAGATTATATAAAAGAAGTTCATCGAGTTATTGAAAAGAACGCTGAATTAGAATTTGAATGTATTTGGAGAGAACATAGAAGAACTAATAAACCACGATCAATAATTTCTGATGAACTTAGTCTTGCTATAGTTGAATTGAATGAAAATATGCAACAATCAATTTTATGGCAAAATGTACCTTTAAGAAAAGCTGTATTAAGAGATGCTTTTCCACAATTACTTCTTGATAGATTAGGATTAGATTCTTTAGTAGAAAGAATACCTGAATCATACGTAAGAGCCATTTTTGGTTCATACTTGGCAAGTAGATTCGTATATAAATATGGTACACAACCATCACAATTTGCTTTCTTTGAATTCATGAACCCATTTTATGCTAAAATTGATGATCATTATAGTTGACTTCATAATATTAATGAAATTAATGATGAAAAAAAGAATTTTAAAAAGAATTTTAACTTTAGAAATTACGATAAATTTGTGTTAATTTTTTTAAATATCTTTATTATATTATTATCAATAAGATTTTCTCAAGTATGGATGTAGAGTCACCCTTTTTTTTTTTTTTTTTTATAAGGGTAAAACAAATATTTATTTATTTTATTTTTTATTTTTATTTTTATTTTTAAATATTTTTTGAAAAACTTTTTTTTTTTTTTTTTATCATTCACTTCATAATAATCATTTACAAAAATTTTTATTTATATTTTTATTTTAAAAACTTGAGATGAAAAAAAGAATGTGGAAAATAATAATAATAAAAATTTAATCATTTATAATTTATTTTTTTTTATTATTTTATTATATATTGCATTTAAAAAATAAAAATATTTTCAAAGTATTTTTTTTATCAATTATAATAATAACGATAAAATTCTAAAAAAAATGTAATTAAGTTTACATATTATATCGAATATCGATATGAGTGGGAATTCTAAATTTAGGGGTCCGCTAAAGAGGGGGGTAATTTTTCATATAATGATCGAATTTCTAACGGAAAAAAAGTACAAATATATGAATAATACGAGAAAATGAATGTTTTAAACCTACTTTTGAATACTAGTAAAAAATGTCGGAGAAGTAATTTTACATATAATATCACCCTTACTCTAACTCTAACCTAACCCTAATTTTAATTAAATAAGTGCGTTTACCCCGCTTTAGCGATTCCCTAAATTTATTACATTAAATTATTAAACAATAGTCCTAAATAGTGTTGCAGACATTTAGAGGGTCAAAGGTAGTTATTTTTATACGTCATATAAAATTTATATATCAGATATAATTTTATACGTCATATTAAATACGTCACGTCAATACGTCATAGTAAATGTTAATTGATATTCTAATCCTAAATTTAGAATTCACTTGGCGGCACTCGTTCCAAAAAATAAAAAAGATGGAAAATTCATATTATTGTGAAGAAATTGCCGAGAAAAAATAACGATTATTTAAAAAGTCGCTGGCGTTAGGATCATGTAATAAATCAGTTATTACACGTAATGTTGACAAGTAGCATTTGCATAGATCTCGCATTTCAAAATTGCACGAGTCCCTGGAATTCCATTTCAACCTAACACTAACTAGATTATTAGCTTATCGATTCGATTAAAATTCCACGGAAGCATTATGTTATACTATAGTAAAATTATCAGGTGGGCATTTGGAGTAGGTATGTGTTATGCGCAACAATAGTCGCTTCGATACGTAACACGACATGTTGTTTGTTAGTTTGATTTCAATACCCAACCATAAATTAACATCTAGAACACCATAACTAATATTTTCCGGTGGCTTTTTGCTTAAACAAGCAATTTTTGATTACACTATTTTAATTAAAACTAAAAATGGAAGCATATGATTGGTTCCAATTTTCTTTTTATATACGCCTGTATGAATGCTAAGTGTTATTTTCCAAGGGATTTCATTATTATTTTCTGTCTTCTTTTTACTTCATTTAATACATTCACTATTTTCATTTCATATCGAAAAAAATGGCCGAAAAACAAACCAACCGCAAAATGGTCATTTTTTCTGTCTCTTTTTATATAACTACGGCACTTGTAATGGTATTTGTGAACAAGGTAAAGAATTTAAATTTATTTTATTTTATTTTTTGAAATAATTTCATTTTTTAGTTAACACCTTTTTTATTATTATTGATTTTTTTTTTTTAGTGGGTATTGAATAGCGTCGATTTACCTTTTTCTTTACTCTGGTTCCAAGTTGCTTTTGCGGTAATTCTTTTACATATCTCGGCAGCTTTTGGTCTATTTCAATTACCAATAGTACAACAGGATATATGCGTTGGTTTATTGCCACTTGTCATAATTAATGTCTTGGGATTAAGTTTTAATACTGTATGTCTACAATATGTAGATGCTAGTTTCTATCAGGTTTGATATTTTATCTATCTACATATATTTTATTATACGATTAATATTTTATGTTTCTAAATATTCTTTTCTACTTATGTAATAAAAGGTTGCTCGTGCATTGGTACTTCCATTTACTGTCCTATTTTCTTACATATTCCTTTACCAAAAAACATCAATGATGATTCTCTTGGCATGTTTTATTGTCTGTATGGGATTCTTTGTTGGTGTATCTTCAGAACGTTTAACATTATCTATGCTTGGAGTCTTTTTTGGTGTATGTTCATCTGTTTCAACAGCTTTACACGCGATTATTATAAAGAAAAGTTTAGATGTTGTTAAAGGAAATACTATGGAATTAGTTTATTATAATAATTTATTGAGTACTATCGCGTTTGCTCCTGTAATCTTATTAGCAGGAGAACATAAAGATGTTTTCAATTTATTTTTCGACTCTGATCCTACCGTTTTATCTGATGGTAAAAATGATTCCTCCGCTAGAACTTTTCTAATTGGTATTTTTGTTACGGTATATATATAATAATAATAATAATATTATTATTATTTTACTTTAATTTATGTGATCTATACATATATATATATATATATTTTTAACTAATTTTATTCTCATTTGAATATTTTTAAAGGGTTTCTTCGGATTTTTAATAAATGTTGCTGGATTTCTTCAAATCAAAGTCACATCCCCTGTGACTCACATGATTTCATCCGCATTCCGAGGTGTTGTTCAAACTATTCTTGGAGCAATTCTCTTTGAAGAAATTTTAACTAGTGGTCGTGTTGGTGGTATATTTATAATACTCTCTGGAAGTTGTTTATATACATGGGTTAAAGATCAAGAGAACAAGAGACAAATCGAATCTTATGAAAAATTAGAAAAAGGTGAATTAAATCGGGATGAAGGATTTAATATTGAAAGTGAAAATAATGAGAAAGGAGATGAGTAATTAATCAAAAGGATATATATATATGTATTTATAAAGCTTTACATGTACTGTATTACTTTAAAATAATAATTTTAAAATAATTTTTTCTATAATAATTTCATACTAATTTTTTCCAAAAATAACAATTAATGATAAAGATTGTCCTGGGACGTAAACTTGAAAATAGGTTGAAATTGTAAATAAATTTTTTTTTAAAAAAATGAAATAAAAATTTAGAAAAACATTTTCAATAAATAATTAAGTTGAGCTCTTGATTATTTGTCGCACTAAATAACAATGAGTTTGAAATCAAATTTTTTTTTTTTTTTTTTTTTTAGGCAGTTTTAAAAGCTAAAATTCTAAACTGCAAGACTCGCTTAAAATAGCTAAAAAATTTTGATTAAACGTTATATACTTCATTTATAATTAAATTAAAAAGTAATTGTCAAAATTTTTTTAATGTTAATTGAACATATTGAATTTACATTTTCATTAAATGTTTCTTGAAAATACATATATTTTATGAAAGAATAGTTTTCAAAACCTTTTATTTGATTGACTTCTATACATTCTATACACCAATACCAAAACACCAATAAAAGCGGCAGTGGCAATGAGCTTAAGAGTGAACAACAATCCAGACCAGTTTGAAGATGCAGTTTCTTGTGGTCGTGAAATTGGCTGATTAGAAAGTGTTAGTTGTTTCATGAAAACTTAATTTTTTAACAATAGCAAAACAATAACAAAACAATAGCAAAAAAATAGCAAAACAATAGCATATGAATATTACCTTCTGAGCTCGCGGAGGGACAGAAATAATATTGTTTGTTGTGACGCTAACAATATCGTGGCTATCTATAAATTTTCAAATATAATGTCTAATTAAAAGGAATACAAATGGTCAAAAAAAAAAAAAAATTTTAATAAAAATATATATACCGCAAACATCACCGGTCAGTGCACTAAAGCCAAGATAGGCAACCGAAGGAATAGTTATGTTATTAATAGTAAAGCATGGTTCCCATTGGTCCCATTCCTTATATTGTAATTTGACCTGGTTTAACGTATAATATGAAAATTTTGAATATACAAAAATATTTCATATGGTAATAAAAGTTGTAATAAAGATGTATTTCAACCTCAAGATATGTATTCTTGTAGTATGTGATGAGCGCTTTTGTTGCAACAGATTTTCCACGTATATCAGCCTAAAAGAAAGTTATATAATTAATATTTGCTTAACTAATGACTTTTAATTAATATCTTACCTCGCATCCTGCAATTTCGTTTGCTTTACCGTCATTAGCATTATCATATTCCGTATGGCCGTCTCCCAACATTGCCATTACATAGGGAAACGAATGCTAACGATAGCTAAAGGTGGTAAGAAAATGACAAATTCGTAAGGAAAAGACAGCATGTTCCACGCATCGTATAAGTACTTACTGATTGTCTAGAATTAGCATAAGTATCAAAGAATATGCCTAATCCTTCAAATTTATCAATAAATCCAAATACTGGTCCGGGCTTTGCTCGGTCTGTGGTAAACCATACAGCCATCCCATCGCCAAATAAATTGGGATTATTTCCGTCAATCTTGAATTCAAATTCAACCTGCCAATTCGTAGCTGTCAAGGGCTATTCGTAAATGTAAATATTAAAAAATATGAGCATTCAATAATAAATTTTGTCTGAATGGTTTGTTATTTTTTTTTAGACTCAAAATTTACAGTCTGCCATCGATACTTTTAACGGACTATGTCATCTTGCTTGTCCGGATTAAATGGAAACGACCTGTAACATTTTAAGCTTTCAAATTGACACAAATCAATCTACTAATAGCTCGTAAAAAAAAAATCATTCGTACCAATCTACTCCAAAGCCAGCCTGTTTGAGATTGTCGATCGTGAGTTAGTCTAATATATTTGTTAGTGTTAATTACTGTGTCGGCACCAAAGTCAAACCAGCGGTTTTGAAGATCTTGGTCTAAATTAAATTGAATAGCATTTTGATTAACTTTTTGCTAGTATTTAACTTAAAAAGTGGTAACATCTTAATCCCTCACCAATATAAGGCATATAAAGAGAGTGGGTACGTAATGGAATGATGCTTTCTGCTTGATTAGCTTGGTTGACGCTAGTATCTGCCTTAACAAATATAAAAATAGAACAAATAACAAGACCCCAAAGGGTCAGCTCCTTAAATAAAGCAGTCATCGTGGTGACGAATTGTAAGAAGGAACTTTGTTTTATATAACTGATAATATTTATAGTTTATATTGCTGAATTAGACTCGGTGGCTGATACCTTGTAGTGCAAATACACCAGCCAATTTACAATTTTCCATAAATATACCAAATTTTTATTTTGTCGGAAACTCGCACAATGTCAAGCGGTGAACAACAATTTCGCGAGTCGTTGCGTTCTTTTCGTTGGGCTTCTAGCTCTAACAATGCCAATATTTCTACTAGTAAACCTACCTCCTTTTCTCGACTTGCCGAAAACACTTCAAATTTTTTTGGGAGCATTGGCAATAGGGTGCAAGGATATCTACCCGTAACAGCCAATTCGGCTGAACAAGAAGATGACTGGTTCACACTAACCAGATGGCAGGTTAGTTCAATTAACCTTTTTGATTGATCACTTTATTATTATACGTTATTAATAATTTATATCTTTACAGCGACTCGTTGGTTTTGGTGTATTGTTTGCTGCCGGAGCACTTTGCTTTCTAATTGTAAGTTGTTTTTTCTTTATATTGGTTCCTAATTTAATACTGCATGGTTAAATAATACGTATTTGCTTATTAAATAGGCTTTCGTGTCTTTGCCACTTTTAGCTTTAAGACCACGAAAATTTGTGATCACCTACACAATGGGCAGCTTTTTAATTATCTTAAGGTTCGTTACGTTTGAAGTTTATGATAACTATCAAATAGATTATAACTTTATGTTGTAATTATTTGTCCTTATAGCTTTGCTCTACTTCATGGACCATTGGCACACCTTCGACATATATTTTCTCGAGAACGTCTTCCTTTCACTATTGCTTATATCGGCTCAATGGTTGCAACTTTATATTTTGCGCTTGGGGTAAAATGATGTTTCCTCTTTAATAAGTTGATTTATTTTATAATATATATATATATATACTAATAAATATTTCTAACTCTTATTGTTTCTTGCTATTTAAAGTTAAAAAGTACTATTCTCACCATCATATTCAGCGTTATTCAAGTAATTGCACTTATATGGTAAGCAGATTAACATATATCAATCTGCAATCTGGTAACTCAGACAAATGTTCAAGTTTAAAAATAACATAACTATATTATTCACAGGTATATCGTTTCGTATTTGCCTGGTGGAACCAGCACTTTACAAATGGGATCCCGTATACTTACTAGACAAGCTTCTGACATGTTTACTGTTTAATAGCAGTTAAATCACCAGTTTAAAAAATTTCGCTAATCACGTGATATTGATTTCACGGATCTTCCGATAATGGGATTATTGCGATGAAATTTTAACTGTTATTCTTTGCTTCGCAAAGGATAGTTGATGTTTTCGCTACGGCTGTCGCCTCCGCTTCATCATTTTTTTTTTTTTTTTTACTAAAATCTAGAAAAAAAAAGATTTTTAGTTACCTTACTTTAACTCTAAATTTAAACAAAGACTTTAACTAAATTGAAGGTTTAAGATTAAAGAAGTTTAATAAAATAAAAATATTTATAACAATAATAATTATTATTAGATGCTTGAATTTGTATTACTAATATATTTTTATTATATAATATTATTGACTAATCTATTAATTAATTAAACTATTTAACAACTATCTGACTAAATTTAGAAAATTTATATTTTAATATTAGTTCTTCAGAATTTTTAAAAAAAATATATTAGGTTATATAAAATTAATAAATTGGTTTTCATAACCTGGTCAGGTCAAAGTTTGAAAACTTTCAAAAAATTTTTTTTATATATTTTAATAACTAGGTAGGTTTTTGTAAAAAAAATTTTATAATATTTTATAAAATTTTTACATATAAAATTTAAAAAAAAAAAGCTAGCTGGCTGAGTTTGATTTAAAATTTCATGTTATAAAAACCAAGTAATTTAATTTGTATAGCCTTAGTAGTTAATAATTAAATTTTTTTTGTATTTTTTTTAATCTACTAATGAGTTATGATAGCAAATTAGCACTAAGTAGGAATTCTTTTTGCATAGTTGCTTTAATTATTTTATTTGATATTACTATTTATTAGAACAATAGTAATCTTATTTTATTACTTAAAAACATTTTAAGTATTTTCTTATTCGACTAGAAATACTTTAATCTTCAATTTTATTTCAATTTTTATTTAATTTTTAATTTTTTGAAACTTCGAATTTTCAGAGAAAATTTTTAAAACTCAAGGAAAAGAGTAATAATTTTTAAACAATCCTCTTTATAATTCCTAGAGCAAAAAAATTTTTTTTATTTTCGAACAATACTTGAACAATTTTTGGATATTTTTTTTGAAACAGAAAATTTATTTGAAACAGAATTTCTTTAATTTTATAATACTTGGATATTTTAAATTTGTAGAAAAAATTTCTTTAAGAGAGAGAATATGTTATAGAATAGATTTTAGCATAATTTACATTATATTTTTATTAGTTATATTTATTAGTATTTTAGTATTATTTC
>CAJVPM010002362.1:0-10011 GCA_910592325.1 Scutellospora calospora | reverse complement strand
TGTTTTTATAAAAATTTATTTTTTTGTTTTTGTTATACAAATTTGCAAATCAAAATAATACTATAGTATTAAATACTCATACTCTCTCTGTAGATTATTTGGTCACAAATTCAAGCTAAAGGTTTACTCATAGAAAAATCATTAAACTCACTAAATAACACCTTCTAGCATATTAAAAAAAAAGATTCTAAAAAGAAAAGTACATATAGAAAAGGAGAAAGTAGAAAAATTATAATACAAAAAGAGATACAGAAGATTTTTAGACAAAATTTTTACTATGAAAAAATTTTTTGTTGAAAATTTAGAAATTCCAAAACACTCTGAACTACAGATAAGTACACATAATACAAACATATGCAAAATAAGTAAACAAACAAACATATTACTAAATTAAATATCATATATTAAGTAGCATAGACAAATTATACAGAACTAAAACTGGATAGTTCATAGACAGTTTGAATAAACTTCTGAGAAAGTTTAAAAAAAGATAAAGTTATTTTTAGAAACAACAACTAGAGAACTAAACTAAGAAGAGAAGAATTTGAAAGTATATGGAACAGAGCAAAAGTAACAAGATTAGTTGAAGTAGTAACAAAAGAATACAGCAAAGAAATAATAGCAGAAGAAAGCGATGCAGTAATAGGATTAGAAGATCATATAAATAAAATAATTGCAAAGATTTTAGAAGTAGAAAGTAATATAGTAACAGTAGCAAGAGAATGGAGAAAAGTAATAGAGAAAGTAGCAATAACAGAAGAAATTAATAAAGTTAAAATAGTATTAGAACAAGAAAAATATGACATAACAATAAAAAGAGATGAACTAATAGTGCAAGAGAGTAAGAATAAATCAGATATAAAAATGATAGATTAAATAAATTTCTTAAAGACAGTTGCTAGTACAGAAGAGGAACAGGCCTCATCAAAAAAGCAACTTCTAAAGAAGAAAAAAAGTAAAGAAAATTATAGCCTAATAGAAGATATTAAAAAAATTCAAGATAAAAAAATCTTGATTTCAAATCCAAACTACTACCTAGATACTACAGAAGAATCTGAAGAGGATTTGCTGCTAGCTGAGTTAGACTTTTCTCTTGAGAAAAATATCTAGACACTAAGTAAAAATAGATATAAAGAAAAAAAAATTATTAGAGCAAAGGTAGCAGCTATAAAAGTACTTAGAGATAATACAAATCATAGAAAAAAGTTGTTAAGGTAGTCAATTAGAAAAAATATATATCTCAAAGAAATATCAAAAAAATTTAAGTGAGGTAATTTGTGATGTAATCTAATTTTCGATTGTAAAAAAGGCTATGAGAAGGCTAAGAGAAAACTAGAAAACAAGAAAGAAGAATATGAGCAAGCTAAACTAATTTGTGAAGACAATATAGAAGAAGACAAGATTGCTTAATCCTCAGATAGCCAAGAGATAGAAACTATTACCATAGATATAAGGAAAAAAAGAGAAGAACAAGCAAAATTAGAGCTAGAAGAGGTTCTAACAAGAAGGAAAAAGAAGAACGTAAGTACCTCTGATCACTAAGAATATAAAAGTAAGGAAAATATTCAAGATCAACAAGATACTACTAATATAAATAAAAATAGGAAGGAAAACAAGATAACAGTTTAGAACTTACTAAATTAAACAAAAAGATCTTAGGTTTTCGAGATAGTCTGGTTTATAGGAAGAGTAGAATATATAGAAATGATCAAAAGTACATATAATAAAACAAAAGCAGAGATTGAGTTCAAAACTAGCACTTTTAACAAAAAGAAAAAGAATGAAATCTGGTGTTTGCTATTTGCAAACCAGATATTAGTAAGGATAATAGCTAATACTAACAACTTTAAATTACTCTGTACAAGAAACAGATTTAGCAAAAGATTACTAGATTTACCAGAAAATACAAATGAAGTACTGCTCTGGAGACAAGTTAAAAACTCTGATGCTAAAGCACTTTACATTTTTCAAAACACTAATAACAATAATATAAGCAATGCAACAATATATTTTGAAAATCGAGAAGATATAATAAATATCTCCAAATTCTTAATGTATTACTATAACAACAAGCTAAGATGAGCAAATACAAGAGTCTAAGAAGTAGAAATTCCTAAAAATTAAAAAATTAAAGATTATGTTAAAGATTATGGAGAATATGAAATACTCACAAGAAGAAGTAAAAATAGCTTAGGGAAGAGAAGAGAGTTTGAATAAGAACAAGAAAGTAAATGCTCAAAATTTGTTCAAGAAAGAGCATTAAAAGAGAAAAATTACCAGCAAGAAGCTCTAATTAGTTTAGCTTTAAATAAGCATAAAGAAAACTAAAATATGTATAGAAATACTCAGATTTCATCAAATAATAGTGAAGTAGATAAAACTAAAAGAAAAAAGAAAAATAGTTCTCAAAAGAAGATAAAAAGTAACAAAAGAGAAAAATTAAATAGGCAAGGCTATCATAGGAAGTATAACAGTTCTTTTGAACAGATAGCTCAATTAGTGCAAAGTTTAGAAAAGAAAATTAGAGATCTGGAAGTAAAATATTCAAATTGCTTCTAATTTTCATACTAGTTGAATTAAAGAAGCCTTGCTTGTACAAAAAAGAAAACTTGTATAGCAGAATAAGACAAAGCTAGAGACAAACTATATAGAAATGAGTTCTAGAATAAACAAAAAAAAAATATAAGTATGCAAGAGGTTAGAAAAAGCATCAAAATAGCAGCTCATAATATAAATGGATTAAAAGATAATAGATATAAGTTAGAAATACTAATAGATAAATTCAAGGAAGAAAATTATGATATGATAGATATTATAAAAATGAATATTTCAGAAAAAGAAGGATATTTTATAACTAGATATTGAGAAAATATAGATAGCTTCTAGGCCAATATAGAAAAAGGTAAAAGTAAGGGTTCAGAAATAGCTATAATTTTAAGTAAGAAATAGTCAAAACATATAGAGCAGATTAGAAAATATAGCAGCTACTTGCTAGAGTTGCACTTTTTCTTTAAGCAATTAAAACTAGTTGTTTTTATAGTTTATATAGTGCTAAATAGTCAACTAAGAAGAAAGAAAGTGCAGAAAATAATAATAAAAAAAATAGCTCAAAAAAGGCCAAATATGCACTTTATCATAATAGTGACTTTAACTATATTATACAGCCAGGTATTGATAGGAGTAGTAGAACAAATAGCAGCTACAAGAAACTACTATTACATGGCTAGATAGCAAAACAGAACTTTATTAACATATTTAGAGAATTATATCTGAGTAAAAGAGAATTCTCATAGAGTAATTGGAAGGATAGCATAAGAATTAATCAGATCTGAATCTCAAAAGGTCTAATCTTTAGTCTTAAAGAAGCTCTGATTAAAGAAATAACCTTAGACAGGTAGTGACTACAGACTAGTAGCAGCAAAATTACTACTAGATTATTTAAACTTTAAAGATAACCTAGTACAGATCAAAAGAAAAGGGATTAAAAGAATAATTTTTTTATATGATAAAGCAACAGAAGAAAATTAGAACAACTACAAAAACAAGCTATAGTACCTACTAAAGAAGAAACTAAACAAAAAGCTGTAGGAAGAAAAACAACTTGAAGAGATCTTCAAGGAATCTATAAATAGTATAGATTTAGACAAAGAGTAAGACATTATAAGTAGCAGTATCAAACAAGTAGCAGAAGATAAAATCTCTTATAAAAAGGTGCTAAACTCAGACCGCAACAAAGCTCCTAAAAAGATTTACTCAGAACTACAAAATACAATAAATACTATAAGAAAATTAGTAAAAGAGTGCAAAAAGAAAATAGAAACAAGCAGAACAGAAGATAAGCAAATAGAAATCAAATGAAGAATAGAAAAAATAAATAAAAAAACAGAGTCAAATATAATAATATTAGGAACTTTCTGATATAAGTAGCTAAGAGAAAAACTCTCTAAATGATAGTCAATCTTGAAAAGCAAATTAGTAGCAGAAAACAGTATAGCAAGCAGACTAGAAATAAATGAATTTGTAAACTGAAGATATGAAATGATAAAAGATAATCAAAGAAGAATGATTAATAGTCTGCTAGAAAAGCTCTTCAAGAAAGTAGTAATCAACAAACTACTTATAGATAAGAAAGGAGGTAAAGAACTTTTTAATGAACCAAAAGAAGTTCTTGAAAAAACAGCTAATCACTTTCAAAAGTAGTTCAGAAAAAGAAGTTTCCAACAAGAAAATTTCTTGAATAGTTAGAAAAAAATTTATGAGCCAATACTAAGAATTAAGGAAAACTACTATAAAGAATTTAACAATGCTATAACAGAAGAGGAATAGACTATAATACTTTATAAATTCAAAACAAATACAGCTTCAGGTATATTAGGTATTGGATATATTTCGATTAAGTAAGCAAGCTTAGAGATACAAATAGCTTTCAGAAACTTTGCTAGTTTATGCATAAAAACAGGCAAAATCCCTTTTAAATAGAAAATTGGTCAGATATATCCTATATCTAAAGATGTAAACAAGTAGTTCAACTTGAATAATATAAGGCCAATAGCACTTTTAGAAACTTTTAGAAAGTGTGTTACTAAAGTCTATACAACTAGGTTAGAAAAAATAATAAGGGAGAACAATATTCTTGAAGAGCTAAACTTTGCTATATTAATAGGAAGCTCAACAGAAAACTCAATTCATATCTTAAGTATGATATTAGAAGAAGTAAGAGAAAAAAATAAAGAGCTTTGGATAATATTACATGATATGAAAAAAGTGTTTGACTCTGTAAGTCTAGAATCCTTAAAACTCATACTCCAGAGAATAAAGCTACTAAAAATAGAGCAAAGTTTTATACTAGATTTGTTTAACAAAAGACAAACTAAAATAATTACTATACTAGGCCTTACTGATTCAATAATAATAGAGAATAGCATAAAGCAAGGAGAAGTAATCTCACTATTAATCTAGAAGATTTTCTATGATCCTCTGCTAACAATAATACTTCACATAGATATGAAATAGAAGTCTCCTGAAAAGAAAATCTTGAAAAAGAGAAAAAAAAGATACAAAAAGCAAGGCAAGCTGTGGTAGCTTTATGCTATTCTCTATTATTATTGAATCAGTAAGGCCTAGTATAGTAATTATTTTAGTTTGTCTTTTGTTAAACAAATCTAGTATAAAACTTTGCTCTATTTTTAGTAGCTTTATTCTCTGGAGTATGAGTTTTAAGGATTCTAGACTTACAGAGTCAAACACTTTTTTCATATCATGTAATATTATCCAAAGCTCTTTATTTTTTTCTCTTACTTCTTCTAATATCATACTTAAGATATGAATTGAGTTTTCTGTTGAGCTTCCTATTAATATAGCAAAGTTTAGCTCTTCAAGAATATTGTTCTCCCTTATTATTTTTTCTAACCTAGTTGTATAGACTTTAGTAACACACTTTCTAAAAGTTTCTAAAAGTGCTATTGGCCTTATATTATTCAAGTTGAACTACTTGTTTACATCTTTAGATATAGGATATATCTGACCAATTTTCTATTTAAAAGGGATTTTGCCTGTTTTTATGCATAAACTAGCAAAGTTTCTGAAAGCTATTTGTATCTCTAAGCTTGCTTACTTAATCGAAATATATCCAATACCTAATATACCTGAAGCTGTATTTGTTTTGAATTTATAAAGTATTATAGTCTATTCCTCTTCTGTTATAGCATTGTTAAATTCTTTATAGTAGTTTTCCTTAATTCTTAGTATTGGCTCATAAATTTTTTTCTAACTATTCAAGAAATTTTCTTGTTGGAAACTTCTTTTTCTGAACTACTTTTGAAAGTGATTAGCTGTTTTTTCAAGAACTTCTTTTGGTTCATTAAAAAGTTCTTTACCTCCTTTCTTATCTATAAGTAGTTTGTTGATTACTACTTTCTTGAAGAGCTTTTCTAGCAGACTATTAATCATTCTTCTTTGATTATCTTTTATCATTTCATATCTTCAGTTTACAAATTCATTTATTTCTAGTCTGCTTGCTATACTGTTTTCTGCTACTAATTTGCTTTTCAAGATTGACTATCATTTAGAGAGTTTTTCTCTTAGCTACTTATATCAGAAAGTTCCTAATATTATTATATTTGACTCTGTTTTTTTATTTATTTTTTCTATTCTTCATTTGATTTCTATTTGCTTATCTTCTGTTCTGCTTGTTTCTATTTTCTTTTTGCACTCTTTTACTAATTTTCTTATAGTATTTATTGTATTTTGTAGTTCTGAGTAAATCTTTTTAGGAGCTTTGTTGCGGTCTGAGTTTAGCACCTTTTTATAAGAGATTTTATCTTCTGCTACTTGTTTGATACTGCTACTTATAATGTCTTACTCTTTGTCTAAATCTATACTATTTATAGATTCCTTGAAGATCTCTTCAAGTTGTTTTTCTTCCTACAGCTTTTTGTTTAGTTTCTTCTTTAGTAGGTACTATAGCTTGTTTTTGTAGTTGTTCTAATTTTCTTCTGTTGCTTTATCATATAAAAAAATTATTCTTTTAATCCCTTTTCTTTTGATCTGTACTAGGTTATCTTTAAAGTTTAAATAATCTAGTAGTAATTTTGCTGCTACTAGTCTGTAGTCACTACCTGTCTAAGGTTATTTCTTTAATCAGAGCTTCTTTAAGACTAAAGATTAGACCTTTTGAGATTCAGATCTGATTAATTCTTATGCTATCCTTCCAATTACTCTATGAGAATTCTCTTTTACTCAGATATAATTCTCTAAATATGTTAATAAAGTTCTGTTTTGCTATCTAGCCATGTAATAGTAGTTTCTTGTAGCTGCTATTTGTTCTACTACTCCTATCAATACCTGGCTGTATAATATAGTTAAAGTCACTATTATGATAAAGTGCATATTTGGCCTTTTTTGAGCTATTTTTTTTATTATTATTTTCTGCACTTTCTTTCTTCTTAGTTGACTATTTAGCACTATATAAACTATAAAAACAACTAGTTTTAATTGCTTAAAGAAAAAGTGCAACTCTAGCAAGTAGCTGCTATATTTTCTAATCTGCTCTATATGTTTTGACTATTTCTTACTTAAAATTATAGCTATTTCTGAACCCTTACTTTTACCTTTTTCTATATTGGCCTAGAAGCTATCTATATTTTCTCAATATCTAGTTATAAAATATCCTTCTTTTTCTGAAATATTCATTTTTATAATATCTATCATATCATAATTTTCTTCCTTGAATTTATCTATTAGTATTTCTAACTTATATCTATTATCTTTTAATCCATTTATATTATGAGCTGCTATTTTGATGCTTTTTCTAACCTCTTGCATACTTATATTTTTTTTTTGTTTATTCTAGAACTCATTTCTATATAGTTTGTCTCTAGCTTTGTCTTATTCTGCTATACAAGTTTTCTTTTTTGTACAAGCAAGGCTTCTTTAATTCAACTAGTATGAAAATTAGAAGCAATTTGAATATTTTACTTCCAGATCTCTAATTTTCTTTTCTAAACTTTGCACTAATTGAGCTATCTGTTCAAAAGAACTGTTATACTTCCTATGATAGCCTTGCCTATTTAATTTTTCTCTTTTGTTACTTTTTATCTTCTTTTGAGAACTATTTTTCTTTTTTCTTTTAGTTTTATCTACTTCACTATTATTTGATGAAATCTGAGTATTTCTATACATATTTTAGTTTTCTTTATGCTTATTTAAAGCTAAACTAATTAGAGCTTCTTGCTGGTAATTTTTCTCTTTTAATGCTCTTTCTTGAACAAATTTTGAGCATTTACTTTCTTGTTCTTATTCAAACTCTCTTCTCTTCCCTAAGCTATTTTTACTTCTTCTTGTGAGTATTTCATATTCTCCATAATCTTTAACATAATCTTTAATTTTTTAATTTTTAGGAATTTCTACTTCTTAGACTCTTGTATTTGCTCATCTTAGCTTGTTGTTATAGTAATACATTAAGAATTTGGAGATATTTATTATATCTTCTCGATTTTCAAAATATATTGTTGCATTGCTTATATTATTGTTATTAGTGTTTTGAAAAATGTAAAGTGCTTTAGCATCAGAGTTTTTAACTTGTCTCCAGAGCAGTACTTCATTTGTATTTTCTGGTAAATCTAGTAATCTTTTGCTAAATCTGTTTCTTGTACAGAGTAATTTAAAGTTGTTAGTATTAGCTATTATCCTTACTAATATCTGGTTTGCAAATAGCAAACACCAGATTTCATTCTTTTTCTTTTTGTTAAAAGTGCTAGTTTTGAACTCAATCTCTGCTTTTGTTTTATTATATGTACTTTTGATCATTTCTATATATTCTACTCTTCCTATAAACCAGACTATCTCGAAAACCTAAGATCTTTTTGTTTAATTTAGTAAGTTCTAAACTGTTATCTTGTTTTCCTTCCTATTTTTATTTATATTAGTAGTATCTTGTTGATCTTGAATATTTTCCTTACTTTTATATTCTTAGTGATCAGAGGTACTTACGTTCTTCTTTTTCCTTCTTGTTAGAACCTCTTCTAGCTCTAATTTTGCTTGTTCTTCTCTTTTTTTCCTTATATCTATGGTAATAGTTTCTATCTCTTGGCTATCTGAGGATTAAGCAATCTTGTCTTCTTCTATATTGTCTTCACAAATTAGTTTAGCTTGCTCATATTCTTCTTTCTTGTTTTCTAGTTTTCTCTTAGCCTTCTCATAGCCTTTTTTACAATCGAAAATTAGATTACATCACAAATTACCTCACTTAAATTTTTTTGATATTTCTTTGAGATATATATTTTTTCTAATTGACTACCTTAACAACTTTTTTCTATGATTTGTATTATCTCTAAGTACTTTTATAGCTGCTACCTTTGCTCTAATAATTTTTTTTTCTTTATATCTATTTTTACTTAGTGTCTAGATATTTTTCTCAAGAGAAAAGTCTAACTCAGCTAGCAGCAAATCCTCTTCAGATTCTTCTGTAGTATCTAGGTAGTAGTTTGGATTTGAAATCAAGATTTTTTTATCTTGAATTTTTTTAATATCTTCTATTAGGCTATAATTTTCTTTACTTTTTTTCTTCTTTAGAAGTTGCTTTTTTGATGAGGCCTGTTCCTCTTCTGTACTAGCAACTGTCTTTAAGAAATTTATTTAATCTATCATTTTTATATCTGATTTATTCTTACTCTCTTGCACTATTAGTTCATCTCTTTTTATTGTTATGTCATATTTTTCTTGTTCTAATACTATTTTAACTTTATTAATTTCTTCTGTTATTGCTACTTTCTCTATTACTTTTCTCCATTCTCTTGCTACTGTTACTATATTACTTTCTACTTCTAAAATCTTTGCAATTATTTTATTTATATGATCTTCTAATCCTATTACTGCATCGCTTTCTTCTGCTATTATTTCTTTGCTGTATTCTTTTGTTACTACTTCAACTAATCTTGTTACTTTTGCTCTGTTCCATATACTTTCAAATTCTTCTCTTCTTAGTTTAGTTCTCTAGTTGTTGTTTCTAAAAATAACTTTATCTTTTTTTAAACTTTCTCAGAAGTTTATTCAAACTGTCTATGAACTATCCAGTTTTAGTTCTGTATAATTTGTCTATGCTACTTAATATATGATATTTAATTTAGTAATATGTTTGTTTGTTTACTTATTTTGCATATGTTTGTATTATGTGTACTTATCTGTAGTTCAGAGTGTTTTGGAATTTCTAAATTTTCAACAAAAAATTTTTTCATAGTAAAAATTTTGTCTAAAAATCTTCTGTATCTCTTTTTGTATTATAATTTTTCTACTTTCTCCTTTTCTATATGTACTTTTCTTTTTAGAATCTTTTTTTTTAATATGCTAGAAGGTGTTATTTAGTGAGTTTAATGATTTTTCTATGAGTAAACCTTTAGCTTGAATTTGTGACCAAATAATCTACAGAGAGAGTATGAGTATTTAATACTATAGTATTATTTTGATTTGCAAATTTGTATAACAAAAACAAAAAAATAAATTTTTATAAAAACA
>CAJVPM010002361.1:0-10012 GCA_910592325.1 Scutellospora calospora | reverse complement strand
TAATAGTTTATCGAGAGTTTGCAAATGTGTAGATGATGAAACAGTCATCTAAAATATATTCGATAAGATAATAAGTATTATATAATAGTCATAATAATTTATTTTTATATAATACCTTTGGTTTTATTTTATCTTTATATTTTCCAGGAATAATTTTTCCACAAACAGAGTAAAATTCATCTTTTTCGAATATAGCTTGTGTGTCAGTATCTCTTTTTTTGAGGTTAGTTGATAAGAATAATGTTAATTCAATTTCACAGTCTTCCTGTCCAATCGGGTATGCTCCAATAGCCCAGATCGAAATTAAATCAGATTTTTCTTTAGTATTTTGTTTAACATATTTAATTTTTACAATTGTATCTGCAAAGCACGGCATATTAATGTTGTCAATTTTTGAAATATGGTATTAAATATTACAAGAATTAAATATTACAAGAAAGACTATAGAAAGATAGGAGGTTTTTAACAAACATTTATTGAGATAGTTTATATTTATTTATAATTTTTTTAGAAATTATGTTTATTTGTAGATTACATGTATTATTGTGCTATCATTCAACTTTACTTTATTAACCTATAATTATTAATTTGTAATATAGTTATTAACACGTAATTGTTAACACGTAATTATTAATATGTAATTATTAATATGCAATTATTAACATGTAGTTATTAACACGTAGTTATTAACATATAATTATTAACACGTAATTATTATGCAATTATTAATATATAGTTATTAACACGTAACATAGATATCATACGAATCAATAATTAAAGACGTGTAAGTTTATAAATTAGATTGCCACATAAATTTTACTAAGCCTTCATATATATATTGAATAAATTACACGTATAGATTTAGAGAAGAGTTTAGTTTAAATCAAGTTTAAGATTATTTAGATGGGTATACAATTCTTATTGTTGAGGTCTTTGGATTCATTTTGATTTATCTAGTATTTTTATTTTGAATATTTTCTTTATTGAATTATCACATTTTTAAAAAGTCATGATTAGGACGATTACGGGGTCTATCTTAATTGGTCAATTAAAATTAACAATTAACGTTAAGACATTTGATCAAAAAGGTAATTTCTTATTATTATTACTAATTTTGGAACTTTTGCTATAGCTACGTAAAAACTTGTGATATTAAGAACTAATCACGGGAGATTTTAAAAAAGAACAATTCGAACAAGACAATAAAAATAAAATAACGATTTAGATAAGAATAGTTTATTTAACAATGATTTATGACAAAGAAAAATATTTATCCTGAATTTACTTCATTTGTATTATTATTTAAAGTCTAAATTCTAAGAGTTTTCTTTATTAAGTGAAATTGGATCATTTATATAAAATATTTTTTTTTATTAGTAAAAAAAAAATAATAATAACAAAATATTATATAAAATATCGAAGATACTATAAATAGTAGAGATAACAAAGATAATATAGACAGTGGGTATATTTAATATCATTAATATAAATAATATTTTGGGTATGTTGAGAATATCGACTATAACTGGTAATTTTAACATTTTGATCTGCAGAGTTTCAGACACCAAAAATTTCTTCATTAAAACATGT
This sequence comes from Scutellospora calospora, assembly GCA_910592325.1. NCBI lineage: Eukaryota > Fungi > Glomeromycota > Glomeromycetes > Diversisporales > Gigasporaceae > Scutellospora > Scutellospora calospora. The sequence continues at coordinate 8,422 of CAJVPM010002361.1, read as the reverse complement.
TTTTATTTGATTACATTTATATTTTTTTTATTTTAATTAATTTTATTTAGGATGATTCAATTAATTTGATCATTATCAATTAATAATACTTTCAGATAAACTACATTCAGAGTAGTATTATTATTGTTATCTATGAGGAGGAGGATGTTGATTGAATGTTGGGAAGTACAACGCGACAAGGCTACATAGAGTTAGCCATGAGAGAAACAGGTGTTCTAAGGTCTAATCCTACATACTTTATGGATTGACCTTGTGATTTATTTATGGTCATAGAAAAGGCTAAATGGATAGGAAATTGACGTCTTGTAAATTTAAAAGGTAGTTCTGAATTAGATGGGGTGAACGTAATTCAAAGAATAAAAGTTAATTCACTAGCATGGTCACCACATAGAATGCGAGCTTCAATTACATGGTCTTCGAGTTTTGTTACTACTAAGTGAGAGCCATTACAGAGACCTTGGTGAGGTGCAAGGTTGCGAAGAAGAATAACGGGACAACCAACTTTAAGAGTAAGTTTTGAGGGTGACATGCCAGCAGGATTTAAAGAATTTAGATATTCAACGGGGTATAAACTGTTAGCATTATAACTACTTTCTATAATAGCATTATCTGAGCTCAGATAAGTTCATTTGTTTCCTGGAAATATGTCAAGTATAGTAGAATTGATGTATTCGACATCATTATTGCGAGATGAGAGTATTATCCAGTCTCTTAGATATTGATCAGTGCATGTATTTTCAATAAAGATGTCATAATAAGTTGTATCAATAAGAGATCTTAAGTCAGGACCAACTAACATGTTTTCTGAAATACTAATCATATTATCTGATTCAGATATATTAGTTCTATTACCAATCTGTGATACAAGTTAATAATTAGACAAATTCTTAAAAATTTAAATATTAGATAAATTAATGTATTGTATTTTTAAAAACTCACTTTTAAAAGCCATTATATAAATTGTTGAGTTTCTTCTGATTCTAATCTGAGGCGCATATTTTTTTTAAGGTGTGTATTTTTATGTTTTGCCATAAAAGTGATTTTTGGAGTGAAGCAGCAATAACTTGTTCTTGTGAACCTTTAGTAATAACAGGTAATATCTGGTGAAAGTCACCACCAAACACAGTTGTAATTCCTCTGAATGGTCTCTGGTTATTGCAAATATCTCGTAAAGTTCAATTGACTGCATCAGCACAGTAATAATTTTGCATTGTAATTTCATCCCAGATAATAAGAGATGTAATACGTATTAGATCAGCAAGATCAGAATTTTTATCAATCGAACAATAAGAGTCATCATTAACATCTAGAGGAATTTTAAAAGTCGAATGAGCTGTCCTACCACCACTAAGTAAAAGAGATGCAATTTCAGAAGAAGCTACACATATTACGATTTTGTGTTCACTGCAGATTTTCATAGTAACAGTATTATATACATAGGTTTTTCCGCAACCTGCAGAACTATTAAGAAAAAATAAGGTACCTAATTGTTTATTTACAGAATTAAGAATATCTTGATATGCAATGTGTTGTTTATAATTTAATAGAGCAATGCATTCGTTTGCTATATTTTGAAGTTTATTGTAGTTCCAATTTAATTGTTCATAAATAAAAATATTACCTCAGTAATGACCCCAATTATGTTTTCAAAGAGGCATCAGAGGAAACATGTTAAGTGATTTATTAGAATCACATAAGATTTTATCAAGAAGAAATAGTCCAAAATCATATATTTGGTCTTCTGTAGGTTCACAAATATTATACTCATTATTTAGACGATATTGAAGATCATTACAAATATTAGCATGAAAATGCATCTATAAATTATGGGGTTGAGTTGGAGTAGAGTATGTTAATATTACAGCAAAAAGTGATCTAAGTTGAGAACCACTACGCATTACTACAGCTTCATCTAGGCAGTAAATCCACTTGCTATCATCTTCCAATAGTCCTAAAGCAATACATGCATCTTTAAATGTTGAATGAAGAACACTATTGACTGTTTTTAAATGTTCAAATGATTGTGGACTACGAACAATAGTGAGTAAAAGCCAAAGGTAGTAACGTTCTCCAGCAGATAGATCAGCAAAATATAATCTGCTAATTGCAAACTTATTCTTTCGTAATGTCCATTTTTTGTTATTTTTATTCCAAACAAAATATTGGAGAAATTCTTGGTAAGTGTATTGATGAGCTATTTCAAGGGTTGTACAGGTTTCAAAAAAAGCTGTGAGAGTTGTTTTTTGTTGATCAGCACAAATAAGAATATCAGTAGCATCATTAATAGTTGAATTGAAGATAATTCTATGTATTCCTGGAAGATGCAATGCTAGATGTACAACACTTGGTATTTCTTCATACATATTTATACCAAGAAGATGCCATGCAGCCTCTGGTACACCAATATATCTTGCATCTATGTATTGTTTAATTTCATCAATTTCTTGTCCAAAGCATATAGTTGTTCGGTCATGTCCTTTATAAATATATTTATGAATATATTTAACAGCACGTACAGATGCACATATCTCAATATTGATATGACAATTATACTTACAGCTGAGGTCTGGGTTGTATAGTACAATATCTTGATTATTAACTGTTTTTGTGCTGATATTAAATGATCATCCATCATCTTTTCTTTTATAGAGCAGATAACAATTTTCATCTATTGAAGTTTCATTACGAAATTGTTTAGAGTAGTTTTTTTTATACTTGCCATTTTCATACATAGAGCTTGTGGATTGCGAAAACACATAGACTGTGAACCATACAATATAATATAGTGTCAAATAAAGAATCTTCTATATTATTAGAGAATTTCGTACTTACAATATAGTCAACATCTACAGGTGTTTTTATTTTATAATCATGACAAAGAAATATTAGAAAATATATGTATGGAAGACTGTATTTTTGAAACTCAATAGTATACACGTGAGCTACTACTTTTTCAAGAATATTATTTTTTTTAATATCATATAAGAGAGCTTGACATTTTAACTTAAATACACGTGCTATTGGATCAGGTCTGTCTACTGATGTCTGGCCAGAAAATAATTCATTAATAACTTCAGGCCAATTTGGATTTGCAGTCATAGTTCCAAAGATATCTGAGTGTTTATAAAATCGAGTGATAGCCATTAAGTCTTGAAATATTTCAAACATATGACGTATACTACTAATATGTGTTGAAGGAAGAATAATTCAACGTCCAAGGTTATTAAGATCAATTTCACTATTAACAATTTCACTTGCTATATCTGTAAGTCCTTGGTAAACATCAGCACAAAGTATATTTTGGTTCATGCGTAAATATCTTAATTTATTTTGTTCTGTTACAGCCTACGCATCCACAATAAACTCCTGAAATAGTTTATCTCCTCGTAGTATTGTTGAAAATTCAGCATGATGTGAAAAAATACGAAAGGAAAAAAATCTATTTGTGTAAGGTGAGGGGTATTGTTTTGATTATTATATAGTTGCCCTTTAGCATCCAATAATAACTGACATAATTCTTGGTGCTATCCAAGCTCACCATGCAGAAAAAGAAGTACATAATGTAGCAGTAAATAAGCAGGATGTCTATTATGAATGCATTCAAGAGAGCCACCTTGTAATCGAATAACAATATCATGTATTGCTTCTGGCAAAGACCTATCATCTAGTAAAATAACAGCTATTTTATTTGTTAACAGAAGATTATAATGATATTTATCATTTACACTATTGTAATGAAGATAAACTGATAAATCTGTATTTAACCTATTGTTTTCTTGAACTTGCAAGAGAATTTCATGTGCTTGTTAGTAAAGTAGATAAAACAGGTAATTATTTTGTAAAACAGTTTGTATGTTTTGCATTGTTTGTGGTAATAAATTTGTATTATGTCCTATTCGCATCTGATAAGCAATATCAGAATCATAGATATACAGCTGTGCATATACTGGTTCAATATTTTCTTCAGGTAAAAGAGCACCTGAATAATGACAGAGTTCACTATATATTCGAAAACAATACAGAGAATATCCTTATAGAATAGTTTTGTTAATTTTAACACCTAATGATGTAAATACATATGTAGCATTATATTGACGAATATTTTGACAAAATTCTTTAGCATCATTAGTTTCAGATTCAAAGAGTTGCTTTAGAAGAAATGGAGGTTGATGAAGCAAAGGAAAAATAACTTTCCCATTGTAGTAGCATTTTCCAAATTTAGGGTTTTTACTTGAAGATTTTGTTAACTATTCATCTAGCCAGTGTAGTGCTTTGCAATAAATGCATTCAACATTCATATGACCAATATTATATCGTATAGTATTATGCGAATAAATTTCTTATGTAGTAATAGTTATATTTCTTACTGTAATAATTCTTTTAGTTCTTTCAGTTCTTTCATATTTTCTTCTCTTTTGTTGTACAATTGATCTTATTCTTTGTAGCTCTTGAGAATTCATAATATTATTAGTTCTTTTTCTCTCATTTGTTGTTTTTTGTCATCATCATATATTCATTTTTAATGATAATTGTTAATCGCTTTATTAAAAACTAAAATTTATTAGAATAAGTAGTCAATTAATAATTTAAAAAATAATAAAATTGTTTTTTTTTTTTTTTTTTTTACCTAATATACATTAGTTTATAGAAATATTATTAATTTTTATAAAGTTAAGAGTTAACAAGTTTGACATAGCTAATTTGAGTCTGAATCAATAATTTGGTTTAGAAAGGTTTGGAGCTCTTTTATAATATCTGAATATATGAGACGAAGAGAATTATCATTTTAATATTTCTCTACTATATTTTTAACACGATTTCCGCTCTCTTTTTCTTACTATTTAATTTATATCTTTGTTTAATAGTATTTATTTCTATTATTATTCATATATTATTACCTTTTTGTTATCACTCTTGTGTTACTAATTATGGGCCTAGAACCTGTATAAATTGGTTTGCTATATAGGTAAATTTCAATATGCTAAATTATGTAATTTTATAAATTTTGAGTTAATATCAGTGCATTCTAACCTCATTTTCTAATATTATTACTTTATTTCATAACTTTAAATCAAATGAAGAATTAGAATTAACAGAAGCATGTAGTAAAAATTTTTTTATCATTATTCTCATCATATAAGTCAATCAAATACTTTTACAAGAAAATATTTATCGAAAACTATACAACGTATAGTATATAATTTAGTATTGAAATACAATTAAGTATACATACAGGTAATATATCTGAATCAGTATAACATAGTTCATTTCCTACATATAAAAAGATTTGATAAATAGTAGTAGATTTAATACTTATAAAGTACAGCAAACACAAAAACTATTTATTTAAGATTAATTTATGCAAAAAACATATAGTTTATTTAAGCAAAGTGCAATTAGTTCATATTTAGAAGTAATACTTTGAGATAATAAAATATTTGTGTTATTTCATTTTGTTTAGTTTAGCAAAAGTATGCATATACATGTGATATATTTAATTATAGAGTATTGATGTAAAGGTAACCATGAATAACTAATTATTATTAATATAAATTTAACATGTATAAAATATATATTTGAATACACTCTATAATCCAATCAGAAACCTTATTCACAGATAAATATGTCTAAATATAATATATAAAATATAAAAGAAACTATAATTATCTACTTTAATAATATAAGATTGCATGCATTCATACACATTATATACGTAGATATCAATTAATTCAAAATATTATTTGTAAAAATTCGTAACATATCTATTATGCAATTCGAAATATATATTATTTGTAACAATAACAGATATGTATCATATGGCAATATTAAAAAGGAAATCTTGTCTAGCCAATTAGGTAGACAATCCACTGTCCTAAATTATTATATAGATTGTTTAACTCGACAACCACTTGATTAAATTTGATAAAAAAAATTTTATTGAATTAAAAATTTTTTTATCAAATTTGGTTAAGTAGTTGTCAAAATATCCTTGATCAAAGAGTTTTAAAGAATTTTCAAAATATCTATCACATAGAGAAGCTGTATTAAAATTGTTGTCATAACTATGATCAAAGATATCTTGGCAACTACTTGACCAAATTTGATGAAAATTTTTTTATTTGAATTCTACAGTTCTGTAGAATCCAAATAAAAAAATTCTATTGAATTTGGTCAAGTAGTTGTTAAGATATCCTTAATCAAGGTTTTAAAGAATTTTCAAAACATCTATTACATAGAGAAGCTGTACTAAAATCATTATTATAACTGTAATCAAAGATATCTCAATAACCAAATTCAATAAAATTTTTTTTATTTGAATTCTACAGATCAGTAGAATCTTAAATAAAAAAATTTTATCGAATTTGGTCAAGTAGTTGTCAAGATATCTTTGATTAAAGTTTTAAAGAATTTTCAAAATATTATCATATAGAGAAGTTGTGCTAAAATTATTGTCATAACTGTGATCAAAGATATTTTAGTAATTACTTGATCAAATTTGATGAAATTATTTTTTTATTTGAATTTTACAGATCTATAGAATTCAAATAAAAAAATTTTTATTGAATTTGATCAAGTAGTTGTCAAGATATTCTTGATCAAAGTTGTAAAGAATTTTCAAAACATTTATCATAGAGAGAAGCTATACTAAAATTATTGTTATAACTTTGATTAAAGATATATTAACAATTATTTGACCAAATTTGTGAATTTTTTTTATTTAAATTCTACAAGTCTATAGAATTCAAATAAAAAAATTTCATTAAATTTGATTAAATAGTTGTTGAGATATCTTTGATTAAAGTTTTAAAGAATTTTAAAATATCTATTATACAAAGAAGTTATGCTAAAATTGGTATAATAACTTTGATCAAAGATATCTTAACAATCACTTAATCAAATTAGATAAAAATTTTTTTGTTTAAATTTTACAGATTTGAAGAATTCAAATAAAAAATTTTTATAGAATTTGGTCAAGTAGTTGCTAAGTTATCCTTGATCAATTTTTAAAGAATTTGTAAATAATAAAGTAATAAAATTGAGATAATCTATATGCATCTATAGTGTGAATATATAGACTAACTTTTTTGTAATTTTTTTTTTTGATACAAATGTCATTGGCTTAATTTTTATTAGGTTATTATAGTTACGAAATGTGATATATATTGTGAGAGTACAACTAGCTACATATACAATTTTAGATTAACTATTTTAAGTAGTCTACCTGAAGGTTTTACACTAGCTGCCATACCTGTAACTTCTTAAAAGATTATCTATTTTAAACTCTCTGGTTCTATCTCATGTTCACAAGTATGGTATTATCAAGTTAACTATAACTCTGTGCTACTCTACTTTAGGGGATACCTAAGTTGATATATGTAATATACTTTACTATTATGAGCCTAGAGTCTTATCAGATAAGTCCTCACTTCAACACCTCTAATAGATAGATGATATGATACCCAACTATGCTATGCTATATTCCAATTTAGCTTGCATATACTCTTATTCGATATTCATACAAACCTGGTTTCAGCTATGGCCTTCTACTAGATTAGACTTCTATGTCTTTCTAAATGTTTTACAGAGTAGATCCTCCTAATCTAGTTAGCTACCAAGCCAAGTTGGTGTTACCATAACACTCAATGTTATAGACTTACTCACATCTTTTCTGATTTATATCTTTGTACTCAGAAATCTTCACCAGATCAAGTGTTAACTAGTGTGACTGTCAAAATCTGTACTACTTTATCTAACTTGAGATTTCTACTATGTAGATCCTCTGCTCATAAATCCTATCTTAATTTATTTGTGTAATACAACTCCAATATTCTGTTATACTTCCAATATCTAAACAATATTGATGCAATATGATTTACAGAGTTACAACTCCAGAAATGAACAGAGTTACTGTAAGTTAGATATAGATATCTAGATAATTATTCAATTCTATCAATAGTAGGATTTGAACCCTAGACCTCTTGCATAGTGATCTGACAACCTATCTACTACACTAGATCACTGAGCCTTAACTTTTTTGTAATTAGTTAATTTTATACAGTTAAATTTATATAGTTTAAAGTACTTTTATATCTCAATATATAAATCTTATAAAAAAATATAACTATTATTCATAATAATATAGTAGACACTTCATGAATAAAACTTTAAGAATCTTATATATCTCTAAAATTTACTTTATCTAGATAAACTTTACTTAAAGATAGTTTTTCAACTTTAAAAAATAATAATAAGATAATAAACATATTATTTATTATGATATTATATAGTTTTCAAAAAAACTTTCTCCGTTGATCATTCTGACCATTTCTGAAGCAGAAGAAAATACTTAAAAAACACCAATTTCCTATTAAGAAACAATAGTTGAGCCTTTAAGAAAAAGAGAAGAAACCACAAAATTACA
>CAJVPM010002360.1:0-10012 GCA_910592325.1 Scutellospora calospora | reverse complement strand
AAAAAAAAAAAAAAAAAATAAAAAAAAAAAAGTAAAAAAAGAAAAAAAAATAAAAAATAAGAAAAAAAAAAAATTCGAAAAAAAACTAATTTTAAAAAAATCCTCTAATTTTGAAAAAAAAAATTCAATCTCAAAAAAAAAATTGAGGTGAAATAAAAAAAAAAAAAATTTGAAAAGAAAAAAAAAATCAAAATAAAAAATAAAAAAAAAAACTAAATTCATTTAAATTGAAATAAAAAAAAACAAAATTTGAAAAGAAAAAAGAAGTGAAAAAAAAAGTAAAATAAAAATAAAAAAATAAAATTCTGAAAAAGAAGTAAAAAAAAAAAGCAAAATGTGTATTGAGTTTAAAATTCTAGTCAATATATTAAATTTTTTTTTTTTATTAATCTACTATAAAATAATAGATCTATATTTGTATCTAAGGTTGTGTAAAATTTAATTTATTATTTACATAATATGAAATCTAATTTTTTTGTTTTTTCTATTAGTTTTATTAGTAATTCCAAGTGATTAAGGTTTCTTGGTACTTAAAAAAAAAAAGAGTTGGCAAGTTAAATCAATTTTGTATAAGTATGTACATATCTTTAATAAATTACTAAGTGGCCAAATTTTAGTAAATTATTAAGTTAAATATAGTAGTCAAATTTTGGTATTAATATAGAAATACTTTGAATTTAGTAGTAAATAAATTATAAACTAGTATGTTTAAGTAAAAACTCTTTTTGTAAAGTTATAATACTAGTCTAATAATATTAATTTACAAAAAGCTTTTCTAATATATATATATTTTTTTCTAATTTCACTCTTTTTTTTTTAATTTTGCTTTTTTTTCACTTTTTTCTTTTTATTTCACTTTTTTTTCTAATTTTACTTTTTTTTTTTTTTTTTTCTTATTTTTCTTTTTTTTTTTTTTTTTTTTTTTTTTTTTTTCTTTTTTTTTTTTTTTTTTTTTTTTTTTTTATTTTTTTTTTTTTTTTTTTTTTTTTTTTTTTTTATTTCAACAAGGCCTCAATGCCAGTTAATTTTTATTAAGTAGTTTGTAGGTTTATATTGGTTAGTGAGAGTACAATTGGTTACACATACAACTTTAATCATTGTCTATTTAAAGGTTTTACTCAGAAGTTACCTACTAATTGCCATATCTAATATCTATTTGTAGATACTCTATTTAAACCCTCTAGCATCCCTGTCATCCCTAACATTTACCCAATTTTATTTTTAAACCTGCACATTCTCATGCTACCTCAATAAAGACCACTAAGACTGATCTTGCACCTCAGTTTCCTTTATTAGGAGGACCCTATCTCAAGGTACCCTTTTATCCTCATCAAGAGAGGCCTACAGAATATCTCAACTAAGCTGTGCTATATCCTAATTAAGCTAGCATATACCCTTATAGGTGTTCATACAAACCCAGTTCCTACTGTAGCTCTCCACCAAATTAGTCCTCTATATATTTGGAAGTTTCACAAGTCAGATCCTCCCAAATCTAGTTAGCCACCAAGCCAAGTTGGTTTTGTCACTAATGCAAGACACCAGAATGCGTTATATAGTGGACTTACTCACACCTGCTCGATCTGCAACCTTCGTATATAGACTTCTTTTCTTAATCAAATGTTAACTAGTGTGACTATTAAAATCTGTACTACTTCATCTAATTCAGGATTTCTACCATACAGGTTCCCTGCCTGTAGATTCTATCAAGATTTATTTGTACAATGTAACTTGAACATTGTGTTATACTTCCAATATCCAATTGACATTGGTACAACATGATTTACAGGGTTACAACTCCTAGAAATAGACAAGGTTTACTGTAAGTTAGATACAAAGGTCTAGGTAATTATTCAAATTCATCGATAGTGGGATTTGAACTCCAGACCTCTTATATGGTGATCTGACAACCTAACCACTACACTAAGATCACCAGACCTTATTTCTATTTCTAAATATTCCTCTTTTGTTCTATAAAGCTTTTTCTTTTTTTTTGCAACTTTTAACTACTTTCTTTATCATATTAATTGTATTTTGTAACTCTGTATACTTCTTTTTTAGAGCTTTGTTAATGCTAGAATTTATTATTTTTTTTCTTGAGATTTCTTCCTCTGCTACTTGCTTAATACTTCTACTTATATTGTTCTATTCTCTATTTATATCTATTTCTTTATTTTTATCTTCTAAAAATATTTTAAATTATATTATTATTCTATAGAGCTTTATTGACCTTTATTTTAAGCAGCAGATATAGTTTACTTCTGTAACTATCCCAGTTCTCTTTAGTTGTTTTGTCATATTCAAAAATTATTTTCTTTTCATCTTTTGCTTTACTTAGAACAGACTATCTCTAATTTGCATATAGTCTAGTATTAATTTTGCTATTATTTGTTTATAATCACTATCTGTATCTAGATTCATATCTTCAATATTTGCTTCTTCTAGACTATAGCTTAATATACTTAATACTTAGATTTGATCAATTCTTGTACTATTTTTTTTATTACTCTAAGTAAATTCTTTTCTGTTTGAGTATTTAGTTCTAAAACTATCTATAAAATCTTGTTTTAACATCTAACTATACAAGAGCAGCTTCTTATATTTGTTGTTTAAACTATTACTTCTATTTAGATTTAGTTATATAATATGATTATAATTATCTATTATTATAAAGAACATATTTTGTTTCTTTTGAATAATTTCTTTTATTATTATTCTTTGTGCTTCTTTCCTTTTAGTCTAGTTATTTAGCACTATATATACTATAAAGACTACTATTTCTAGTTGTTTAAAATAAAAAGTGCACTTCTATAAGATACTTATTATATTTTCTAATCTGACCTATATGTTTTGCATATCTATTACTTACTATTATACCTACTCCTGATCTATTGTTTTTTCTTTCTTCTGCATTAGATCAAAAATATTTAAACTACTTCTTTACTTGACTATAAACTACTCTTCTCTATTTGTAATATTTATTTCTACTATTCCTATAATATTATACTTATTTCTTTCTATTTTTTCAACTATTAACTTGACTTTGTATCTATTACCTTTTAGACTATTAATATTATAAACTCTAATTTTATTTCTTTCTTTGTTTTAATCACTTCTATTTCTTCTTTTTTACTTATAGTTCTTTATTTTTTTAGTTTAGGTTTTGTTTAACTCTATTTTGATATATAAGTTTTTCTTCTTATATGACTTGAGCTTTCTTTAATTTAACTTATATAACAAGTTAAGAGCAATTTAAAGCCTTCTGCTTCAAATAATTAAATCTTTCTTCTAGTCTTTATACAAGTTGTATTATATAGCTTATAGATATATCTTTGTTAAACCAAAAATATTCTTGGTTTTGTAATATATTCACTTTTCTTGTTAAAATAATTTTTCTTATTTTGTTTATAGGAATCTTTTTCTTTATAGCTTAAAATATTCTTGTTTGTTCTATATGATTTCTATTCTCTTCTTTGTATATTTCTTCCTCTTATATTTTTTATTTGCTATTATTATTATCTCTATTATTGCTTTCTGCTATTATATATTTTGAGCATTTACCTTTTTGTTCTTGTTCAAATTCTTTTTTTTTCTTTAGACTTTTTTTGTTTCTTTTTTGTAGTATTATCTGTTCTTCTGTTTTTGCTTTGCTTGTTAATTCTACTTTTTGCTTTCTTATTTCTAACTATTATAATTTGCTAATATAATAATATATTAAGAATTTTAAACTACTTACTCTATCTTTCTCTTTATTAAAGTATATTATTGTACTCTCTATCTTGTTGTTATTTGAATTTTTAAAAATATGAAGTGCTTTAGCTTCTGTTTTTTAACCTGTTTCTATAAAAGTACTTCATTCATATTTTCAGGCAGATCTGTTAATCTTAAACTATATTTGCTTTTTTTTATAAAGTAAGTTTTGGTTATTAGTATCTGGTGTTATTCTTACTAAAAGTTGGTTCATAAAAGGCAAATACCAAGTCTCTTCTATTTTCTTTTTATTATATATTCTTATTTTAATCTTTACTTTTATTTTTGTCTTATTATATACAGTTCTGATTATTTCTATATATTCAACTCTTTCTATAAAGTATATTATCTCAAAAACTTAGATCTTTTTTGTCCAGTTTAGTGAGTTCAAATTATTATCTTGTTGTTGTTTTCTTCTAATTCTAGTTCTATTTCTTTATTTAGTTTATTTTCTTTTTATCTTTCTTTAAAAATTTTTCTGTTTAGTACTTGTTTTGTTTCTTTACTCAAAAATCTCTTCTAGCTTTTTTGCTACTTGATCTTCTCTTTTAGCTCTTTTTTTATGATTTGTAGCTTCTTTTTTATAGTTTTTTTGTATTATATTATTTGTTTTTTCTTCTGAATTCTTTTTTATAATAAATTTTACTTGTTTGTACTCTTCTTTTTGTTTTCTAATATTATTTTTGCTTCTTTATAGCCTTTTCTGTAGCAGAAATTAATAATATAAAGATTTTCTTTTTTGAATCTTTTACTTATATCTTTAATATATGGGTTTTTTCCTATTAACAATCTTAGAAATCTTTCTGTACTCTTTATTGTCTTCTAAAACCTTAATTGCTACTACTTTCACTTTTATATTTCTTATTTTCTCATATCTATCTTTATTAGGTACCTATATGCTCTTTTTAAGTGAAGAAGTTGTTGTCTCATCTATTGCTGTAATCTTCTATTTCTTTATATTTCTTTTATTAAAAAATTCTATTTTTCTTTCTTTTGCTTTATTTTCTATTTCTATTATATCTCTATTTGTCTCTTTAGTATCTGTTATATTTACTTCTTTTTTTTGGTTAAACTTTATTTTTTTTCTTAATTTTAATTCTTTTTAACTATTTAGTTCTTGATCATCTGCATCTCTTCTTCTGTTAGATCTGATTACATTTCTACAATAATATTTCCTGTTCTAGTAGTTTCTATTTGAATAGTCTCTTCTTGTGTAATATTAATTTTTTACTTTTATTCTTTGTTTTATTACTTGATATAGTTGAGTTCTTTCACTTAATTACTTTTTTAATATTGTTTATTCCTTTATATATTGCTGCTCTTTCTAATACAGATCTCTATTCTCTAGCTATTGTCACTATTTTAATTTCTATATCTAATATTTCTGCTATTATCTTGTCAATATAATTCTTAAATCCTCTTACTGATTTGTTGCTTCTATCTAGAATTTCTCTTCTATACTCTTTAGTTATTTCTTTAACTATTCTTATTAAGTTATTTTTATTCCACATCCTTAACAATTATGCTTTTGTTCAAGTAACTTTGTCTTTTTCTATAAATTTCCTATAAAATTTTCTATTTGTCTATAGAATTTCTAGTTTTAGTCTTGAATAGTTTCTTTCTATTGTTTAGTTATATGCTATATTCTATTAGTATTAATTATATATTTGTATATTTACTTATCTGTTTATATATTTGTATTATACAAACTTATCTATGATTCAGAGTAACAACAATTCACAGTTTTTCTTAAAATTTTTCTAAAATTCTTTAAAATATCCTTATTTCTTCTATTATTCTTTAGCAAACTTTTTCTTTTCTTTTCTTTTTGATATATTATTTGTATTTTTTTTTGTTTTTTTTCTTTTTAATTAGTGCTATTAATAGTGTTTTTTAATTTTAATTTTAACTTATTTCTATTTTTTCATCTTCTGCAGAAATAGTTAAAATGATCTGTGAGAAGAGTATATATGATTATATTTTTTATTAAATTCTAACTATATTAATATATTAATTAATTCTGAATTAAAATTTAATTAATAGTTATTAATAACTCTTCTAGCTATACTAAATATCTATATATAAAATATGAGTTTATATTTTAAAAATAATAACTAAAAAATTTTAAAATTCATTAATTATTTTAGATAATATATATTGAAAAGTATATAAATAACTTGAATTTACTTTTAATAAAATTTAATCTAGTTGAGTTTCAAAACTTAGAAAAAAGAATAATTTCTGAATAAAAATTTTTTAAAAATTATATTAGATACAATCTAATTTAAACCTAATCTAATCTATAATTAATTTATAATTTAAACTTAACTTAGATCTAAATTTAAACTAACCTATAAAATTTTGAGTTAAACTTAACCTGTTTTGTATTCTATACATATAGTAATCTTTTAAGATTTATAATTATATAATAAATATATAACAAACCATATATACAACTTTAATTATTTAAATTGTCTGCTATATAAAAATATTAAATTATCTAATTAGTTTTATACTATACTAATATATCTATAAGTTATCTATTTAAATACTCTAATTAGAGGTCTGTATTAGATTTTATAACTCAGTTTAACTAGGTCTAACCTGCAAATTTTTGTAGTTTAAATTAGGTTTGAAGCAAAATTTTACAACTATAGACCAGTATAAGCTTAAAAATTTTCAAAAATTTATAACAAATTTTATATACTAGACTAAGTTAAACTAGTCTAAAAAAAAATTTATATATATGCAGACTGGACCAAACTGCAAAAAAAATTTAAAATTAAATGCAAGCTAAGCTGAGCTGACAAAAAAAATTTAAAACTAAATGCAAGCTAGACTGAACTACAAAAATAGAAAATTTGCAGACCTCTAACTCTGATCATTAACTTATTCTTTATATTAAACTAATATTATTACTACATATATTTCAATTTTTACCCAATGTCAATATAATAATTTATCAAGAAATTTTAACTTGAAGGTGATCCAATTTTTAAATATTTGTATTCTAAAAATAGAATAATAACCAATGAATAATGACTCAATTAAATTAGATTGGTCAATCAATGTTCTATAATCACATGATGTTGTTTGCTTAATAATTTGTATCTAAAAATAAACAAACATGAAATCGTTATTTCTCAAAATGGAAACTACCCTTCAAAAAAGTGGGTTTTCCTGGTTCATTGCCCATATATTCAATTACGCTCTTCCGTTCCTGGTTTGGTACTATACATGTGTGCTAAATTATTTTCGGAAAAAAGTATTTTCGGCAAACATTTCGACATTACTAAATTTTTTATATGAAACCCTCAGAAATAACTATATTATATGATGTATTTTGATGAAAAGAGTTCAAAAAATTTCGGCAATGATATGAAAATTAATTTGGCACTATATAAGACTAATTTCGGCTACCAAAATGCCGTAATTACTTCAGTACTTATTTATTAAGATGGGCAATTTAGGCACACATGTATATTTGGTACGACTACATCGTGCAGCTACTTAATTTATACGTATTTAAAAAATATCTCTAATGATATACGTACAAATATCAGAGGTTTAGAGTTAACGAAAATAACAAAATTCAACAATAGTAGGAGTTTAAAAAAACGAATTTATAATTTGAAATAGAAGTATCCAGTTCACGAAATAGTCTTTTTGGTTTATTATGAATAGTTATCAAAAGTAAAAATTATAATAAAAATAAAATGTCATCGGAACTTGATAGAAAATGAACTAACAAACAATACGTTATATATTTCAACTGATTCTCACAAATTTATTTTAAAATCCCCATTATTCGTATCTTCACTTATCTAGTTGGATTTCATAATAAATTTCGATCATCAAAAATTAATCCATATATATTTTTCTAATTACTGTATTAATTAAAATGATGACCAAAAAATTATAAACAATATCACACGCGATAATTGACCCATTGCATTGACGATAGTCATGCAAGGGGCATTATCGGTAACCTGATTTTTGTGTAACTGGGCTTAGAAAAATAATCTGCAGTGCTTTTTCTTTCTCTGCCCGATTGTTATAACCACCCCTCACAAAAAAAATAAAAATAATAATAATAATATTTTTTATTTTATTTTTTTCTGTGATCACGGCACCTTTGAGTGGGCATCATCAGTATTATTTCAATGTAAGACGTAAGTGAATGAAAAATATAGCATAATTTCTCTTTATAAAACCACGATTTGTATTCATGAATTTCGATACAGTACACCTGTATTTTCGACGCGTGACCTGCAGCGGAGAGTCATGATGTTGTTTCATCCGAGCGATAATAATGATAATGTCAAAATAATAGTCAAAAAGGAAATGTGGTTGATCACTAAGGCCACGCAAAGTTGATTTTTCGTTTAGCATTACATGGAATCAAAAAATTGGGTCAGTCGGTCGATTTTTTTTTTTTTTTTAATTTTTTTATACCTTTTTTTTTTTTAAAAAAAAAAAATGTTAAAGTTGTCAAAGGAAAACCAGACCTCGGGCTTACAATTTTATTTGTTGCTGCCATGTTTTATTTCAATATATTATAGATTTTAAAAGTCTAAGGTCTGGTTTTTGATAATTCCGGAAAATTATGATCACCATCAGGTAACACCGGATAACAAAGATCGAAAAATAAAAATGTAAAAATGTAATAATTAGCGTAATTGGGACTCAAAAAAAAACTTTGCGTGGCCTAACTAATTAAAACACAATCAATGTACGTACAATATAACTATAACTATGGGCGGAAAATTGGAATTTTGGTGATCATTTAAATTGAACGGTGAGATTAAATAGGATCTAAGCCAAATTTGATCAGTGATCGTAAAATTGCTTATCGTTGAGTTGCTTATGAGTAGTGCTCCGAAAAGATTAACTAAAACACCCCCAAAACTAATCTGAACCAGATCAATTTCGGATCATTTGATTTATGAGTATCACTTTGTCATCACCTAAATTTCATTAATCCAACTAAAAATATTGATCTAAATAATTTCTCGTCCTTACAAAACAAAATGTCGAAAATTTTTTCAATAAAGTGCTTGAGGACATTCTTTTTAAGTAGAGATGATCGATCACACTGTGACAAATTACTTAACTACGTTGATCGCTAAATTTTTTATTGCTATTTCATATTATACCAAAAATACGAGCATGAACGATCACGAACGATCAATCATATAAAATCAAAAAAAATTTGATCGATCTATCTCTAAGAAAAAAAAATATCGAAAACTTCTATTTACTTATACTGTACGATCCTAATATTATATCTTTTTTTTTGACTTAAATAGTATTAATAACAAAAAGAGTTAGTATTATCGTTTTGATGTGATTATTGTAGATTAGGGCTGTTAATCGGTCCGTTCAGTCCGTCTTGGTACAAAGACCGACATCTTAATCATTGCGGTCCAAGACCGAATAGGACTTATTAGAATTAGACCGGACGGACCGGTGACATAAAGTTAAATTTTAATACCAATACAGTTACGAATATAGCACATGACATTGGGGTACTTCATATACTAATTAATCAAATCTATGTAAGGAGTTATAGTAAAAACCGATAGTACAGATTTTATGCGTGGATCAGCAAAGTCGATAAATTACTATCAAAATATTAGTATTTTAAAAATTGATTCATCTCGCGTACTAATAATTTTTTTCCGAAAATCTTTAGTAAATGATTATTATAATGTTGTAAAAGAAAGTTATAGTTTTAAATTTAATAATTCATATAAACATTTAACAAAAAATCAATTTTATTCTGAATTAACTTAAGTTAATAAAAATTTAAAACTGTAATAATCCTTTGCTGCAAAAATTCTCAGAAAAAAATTATTAGTACGCGAGGTAATCAATTTTTTAAAATACTAATATTTTGATCTATGCATAAAATATGTACTATCAATTTTTATTATAACTCCTTTAATTAATTAGTATATGAAATACCCCAACATGACATGCTATAAAACTTTGGTTAGTGTAGTATCAGTGGTCGAACTTTCACATATATATATATATATATTCCATCGGACTTGTCGGATAATTCCGGAAGAGTAAAGTCTCAGTCAGGTTGTATTATATACAGTGTTGGCACGGACCGGTCAATGGTCAAGCTTGACCAGACCAGTTTGACCAATTTGACCAGTTGGTCAAAGAGTTTAGTATTGGTCAAATTGGTCAAATTGGTCAAATGATATATAAAGAATATATATATATATATTTATTTATTTGTATATTAGAATTA
>CAJVPM010002359.1:0-10012 GCA_910592325.1 Scutellospora calospora | reverse complement strand
AAAGTTGTACGTGTGGCTTGTTGTACACTCTTCATGTAATTACAAACAGTAGGGATTATCAATGTATAATTCCGTATACAAATACTAATAAAATCCCGTCGGCAATGTAAGCCGCCTTAAACAATAAAAAAAAAAAAAATGAAATATAATGCAATTCTGTATAGTTCTTGTTAGACCTATTTTGTTCTTAGCAGTTATTATATATAGTTATTGAATCTTTTTACATTCTTCTTTTATTAAATAGATATATTGTAGCAAGTATTCTAGTTTTGGAATTAAGCATATGTTGTTTATATATAAAACTTGACTCACTGATACTAGCTTCTTTTTTAATATATTAGCAAAAAGTCTTGTTATTTGTTTTGTTTTTGCTATAGTTTGTTTTTTCTTAACTTTATTCTCTATTCAAATTTCTAAAAACCTGACAGCTTCTTTTTTTTTTGTAGAGTATAGCTCTTGTTTCTCTATTATGACTTTCTTTTTCTTAAGTTTTGTTTTTACATTTATTATTACTAATTTCGATTTATTAGGGTTTATTTAAATATTATTAAAGTTGAAAAATTCTTCTGCTATTTCAATTGTTCTTTCAAACTACTCTTTTGTACTTGCTATTCAGGTTATATCATTTGCAAAAGTAATTATACATATCTTGCTCTTTGCATCTCTTTTTTCTTTTTATCAAGATTTGTTTGCTATGAGACTTCTATTATGTATCCTAAAAGGGGATTTTCTTGTACTCTTGTTAGCAATAAATCATAAAAAATTCTCTATACTAATAGTGATATTATCTCTCTCTACTCTATACTGTCTTCTGCTATTACTGCTTCTGTTAACTCTAGTGCAGTGATTATTTTCATTTGTTTTTTGTTAAAAAGCTCTAATATGAACTTTCTTCTAGCCAAAGAACTTTAATTCTTTGAAATGCTAAATTAAGAGACTGTAAGCTTACAGAATTGAAGGCCTTTTTCATATCCTATAACATTAGCTAGAGTTCTTTATTCTTCTTTTAGCTTCTTTTATTATTATGCTCAGAATATATATAGAACTTTTAGTTAAGCTCTCTACTAGCTTTGCGAAGTTTGGCCCTTTAAGTATTTTATTATCTCTAATTATTTTTTCTAATCATGTTATGAAGACTTTAGTTATACACTTTCTAAAGGTCTCTAAGAATGCTATTAGCTTTATGTTGTTTAGATTAAAACCCTAGTCTGTATCTTTTAGTATTGAATATATTTGTTCAATTTTCTATTTGAATAATATTTTTTCTTTTCTTATATATTTGCTTGCAAAGTTCTAAAAGACTGTTTGTATTTTTAGTTTGCTTGTTTAATCAAAACATATCTAATATCTGATATCCTTGAAGCAGTATTCATTTTAAGCTTTGATAATATTATAGTCTGTTCTTCACTTGTTATCTTTCTATTCAAATCCTTGTAGTAGCTTTCTTTTATTTTTGCAATAGGACTATATACCTTTTCTTATTTGTAGATTATTCTTTCTTTTTGGAAGCTTCTTTTCCTAAATTAATATCTAAAGTGACTGTTGTTGTACTTAGAATCTCTTCGGAATTGTTAAGCAATTCATTACTCTCTACTTTACTAATAAGTAATCTATTAATTACTTTTTTCTTGAATAGTTTTTCTAACAAACTATTGATTATTCTGCTCTAATTATTTTTAATCATCTCATATCTACAATTAACATATTCATTTATTTCTAGTCTTATTACATTGCTATTTTCTACTACTAGTTTTTTTTTTATAATTTTTCACTATTTTGTTAATTCTTCTTGTAATTGTTTATTCCACAAATATCCTTCAATTTCTATGTTTAATTTTGTACTCTTATTAATCTTGTCTAGTTTTTTTTCGAACTCTAATTGCTTTTCTTTTGTTCTATAGAGCCTTTTCTTTTTCTTGCAACTTTTAACTATTTTTTTTATCATATTTACATACTTTGTAGTTCTAAATACCTTTTTTTTAGAGCTTTGTTAATATCAGAACTCATTATCTTCTTTTTTAAAATCTCTTCTTCTGCTGCTTATTTAATGTTTCTACTTATATTATCCTACTCTACATTTATTTTTTTTTAACTTAAGCAATCTTGTTCTTCATTTATTAAGAGAAAACATATATAATGTTATAGCAAAAATAAAAACTAATTTATATTTGCTATATAACTACTCTCCTTTTCTAATTTTGAACTCACTTGGCTACTTTAGATACTTAAGTGTGATTAGCTACAAAAGTAATTTTCCTCCTATTAGAGCAGTTTGCCTAAGCAGAGACATACTCTAGTGATCTATAAAAAGCTTCTCTGCATCTATTTTAAGATACTTTAGTTATTTTTAAAACTTAACTAGCTTTCCTTTAAACTTTTTTGAGCATGTTTTTACTTTAGCTTCAGCTAGGTTTTGTATTCTTTTTTCTTTACCTTTGCTTGATTTTTCATGGTTATTTCTGCTTAAGTTTTAGTTTTTTTTGTTTGCTATATTTTCTTTTTCAAGTTTCTTATGTTTCTGCTTTGCTTTTTTCTTTTTTTCTTTAAACTTGATATTATTTCTTTCTTCTCATTTTAGCATAATCTCATAATGAAATTTCTATAGTCTTTCAAAGAAATTAGACTAGAATAGATCAGAAAACCAGCTTATTGTCTTGCTAGTTTTGGAGGCAGAACCTAAAATATTTTTAATATTTGTTATAAGCTGATTACTTGTTAGACCTCAGATATATAATTTTCTTCTACTAAATATCTTAGCTATATTCTGTCCTATAAGTATTTCTTTTAGAGTCTGATCTGAGATAGCTATATTCTATCTATTATCAATTTTTATACTCAGCTCTTCTATAATTAACCTTTTGATCTTTTTTCAAATTTTTTGATATATCTAGTATTCTGCAATATGTTCTAATGATTCTTCTTTTGCAAAGTATACTATACAAGTTTTACTCTTATATAGGCTTGAGTTCTTTTGGAAGCAGAGGTCTTTAGTTAGTAATAACTTGTTAAGATACTTTATTCTGAAGATTAGAGCTTTGCTTTTTTTGATGCTAGTATATCTCTTTCTCTAGAGCTTCTTTAACAGGCTCCATATATTTCTCTAGTTTAGCTCTTTATTACTTTGTCTATTTGATCTTTAATCTAGTATTAGTTTAATATTATTCAGGTCTGCCTATTTATATTCATATGATATTATTGTAATTATGTTGACAAAGGATCTAAGCAGGCTGTCTATTAGCTTGTTTTTCTAAGTTGGTACTACTCTTATACTGCCTGCTATGATATCCTATACTTCTAATACTAGGCTAAATAAGAAACCTTCTTTGTTAACTTATCAGCTTTCTCATTCCAGTAATTCATACTATAGCCTTTAATCTTAATCAGCTCTAGCTCAATGTTTTTAGTTCTATAACAATCTATTATTTGATTAATCAAACTATAATTCTTGGTTTTAAACATGCTTCTGATATTTATTCAGTTTTGGAAACCTTATATTCCCTCTATTGCTACATTGCTGTCAGAGTATAATCTCACTTTTGCACTAGCTGAAGCTACTAGCAAAGCTATCTATATCACACCTAGTTTTGCTCGAGTTGAAAAAAACTAGTTAGCTATTCTACTATTGAAACTAATGCTATTCCTACTACTATTCTCATTAGCTATAACCCAACCTATATCCATCCTTTTTCTCTTTCTATTTCCTTTATGCTCTATTACTAATAACCTATCTGATATATATATCTAGTTCCTTTTTCTTCTTAACTTTTTCACAATATCAATTAATTTGTTTTGTATCTAGCCCCGTTTTCAGAAATCGATACAATCTTAGCTTACAAATACACCAATCGAACTATCATTGCAGAGTAAAAAATACCCATTCATTTACCTGCCATTTACTGTGGTCAATCCACAATTTGCTCCCATATATAAAATTTATTAGACCAAGTTTATACGTAGAATTGGTTTTCATAACACGAAATAGTAATCCGTGACACGGTAGAGTGATCATCAAAAACTAATCAAATCAAACCATACCCGCAGTAAAAAAATATCTAAATACTGAAATATGGTGCTGGAAGTTTATATAAAAATTATAGCCATTTAAAAAATTGAACCACTTTGTGTAACCGTTGAGTATAGACTTCAGAATATATACAGTATAACGGCTTTTTTTGGAAAACTTTTTTTTTTAAACTACTGATGGATCGTCGGTACTATTCCTGATAGGATAGAAAAAGCAATTACTTTAAATACCGTTCCTGATAGAATTCAAAAAACCACATTACTATCGAAGTATAAAACGATGGCAAACAAATTTGATGACTGCATAATCCAATTGAAAGGCCAATATTCGAGAAATAACAAATAATTGTTAAATAACTATGCAATTATTTTTCGGTCATAATACATAAAATTCAGATAGATCCTTATTTATCTATGTTAAGGTAAATTATTAGGTTTACATTGAAATCCGGTGCCGTTCACTTCACTGACAGTCATTTCACCGAAAGTTCATTTAGCTGATATCACATGGGGTTAGGGTTAGGGTTTTATTAGTTTCAGGTATATATTATTAGTAAATTGTCACTTGCCGTGATGTCAGCTAAATGAGCTGTCGATGAAATGATTGTCGGTGAAATGATACGGATCCTTGAAATCAACGTTATAAAATTAATCAAGAGTTAAGACTTGGCATCCTTATTATAACTAAGCACATTATGAGAAATTAGCTTCGGATTCTTCTAAGAACCCTATCAGGACAGTACGTAAATCGATTTTTTTTTTTCTATCCCGATTCATCATGAATGGTATTTTTGCCTATTGGTTAACTATATAAAAAAAAAAAAAAAATTTTTTTTACAAACTCCGCTGACGCGGGCGGGACAATTATATAATTTTGTGTGGCCTTATATTACTATATTTTTTATTTTTATTTATCGCTCTTTTCAAATTACTGTGACCACCTAATGATCCTACAGATTCCCTAATTTTAGCAAATAAATCTAATTATCTTGCTAACTATAAAGATTTCCAAGATTTCTCTTCGATTTTTACTTTTCTAATAATATATCTAGTAATACACAAGAATTGGTCAATTACAGCTGTTTTCAAAAAGGTGTGAACGAACGTAGATCACCATATCAAGGGAAGTTGATGATAATTCCCAAATTTCCGGAGTTTTAAAGACCCGCTATATTCGGATTTTGAATTTCCTAATCAGAATTTTAAGATTCTTTTGATTCCTATATAGGTACAGTATATGGAAATCGTTGTTCACACCTTTTTGAAAACAGCTGTAATATTGGGAATCTCGGGATTGTTTTTTCTACAAACTGTATATTTTTAAATAATAATTTACAAAAGAGTATCTTTATCTTTAAAACCATAGGTGCCTACATGTTATAAAACATTCACAGCAGTTTTCAAAAAGACGTGGAAAGGCTCAGATCACTATATCACGGGAAATTCACAAGATTTCCAATATTTCTTCTTTTTTTAAATGTAACTCGCGACAGTAAAGATTCTCGGTAATTTCCTAATAGATCTAGTTTCTTCGACTATGCTAAGAGCACTAGTAAAGTTAAAAATAATTTTTAATTATTTCAAAAATTCCTAAAATAAATATTTTTTACGCTATATCTTTTGTCATTATTTTAGGTCAATACTCCGTTTTTACTATTCATACCTCCCATGTATAAAAATTTCTATTAATTTAAAGAATAAATGTATGTATCGCACTGTGCGATATATAGATAACTCCTAATTTATGTAAATGCCATATTTTATTACTTCATAATTTTTTAATTAATATTCATTATCCAACATAATAAATTTACTGTTTAAGTTGAATTTCATATTTACGATTTGGCTAAATTGGCACAGCCTTCTTTAATTGCTCTCCTATATACAGTGAAGACTTAAAATGGTGTATAGTATTTCTTTTGGACCGATTTTTGACTGTCTTTACTGAATTGGATGATGATTTTTTTTGCTGATGCTAACTTGAGTAACCCCATTATTGCATCGTGAACAAAGTGAAAATTAAAAAACTCCTTCAAATTTACTGCGTAATTATATTATAATATTTTGTCACTAACGCTAACAAAAGACATTTGATCCACTGTCCAGTTTGGAGTAAAAATTCGGATATACGCATACTTGACGGCATCAGTTTTATTACCTTTATGAGGTGGTTTTGTTATATCACAATTGCAATAAGAAAAAAAAAC
The DNA here is from genome assembly GCA_910592325.1 of Scutellospora calospora. Lineage (NCBI taxonomy): Eukaryota > Fungi > Glomeromycota > Glomeromycetes > Diversisporales > Gigasporaceae > Scutellospora > Scutellospora calospora. Next base: position 3,782 of record CAJVPM010002359.1, on the reverse strand, counting down.
TATATAAATTTGTTTATATAAATAAACAAAAAGTTATACCACATATATGCATCATAAAAACTGCCTTTCCACATCTTTTTGAAAACTGCTGTAAACTTGAATTTCACAGATGTCACATACCTATAGCAAAGATTATACCAATGAATACTAAAAAGAAAAAAGTTTCATTTTCTTTATTAAACTAAGCAATTATTGTTAAGGCTTTTTGATTTAACCTTGTTTTTTATATTTGTACAGGGGGGCCTTGGGTCAACTTGTCTATCTTATCTTTACGAGATTTACCGATATATACATTTTTGAAATAATCGAATCCAAACTCCTTTTCGGAAACCATCGGAAGAAATACCAGCCAATCAAGTTAGAACAAAATCATCATGTGCTGACTCATTCCGAAGGATTCCGATCTGTACAGGAATGACGTAAAACGTCAGTTTCGTGCTAGTTCTATTAAAACAATTAGAACAAAGCTGTCGATTGTGTTCTTTGCTCATTTAATAAAATAAATGGGAGGAACTGATCGTAACGAAGTGCTTGCGCCAACATACGCGGTAATTATGACTAAATACTTGCGACTAATTTATTGTTTATCATATAATTCAATCGAACTACCATTAAAATATTTCATTCGAAAAAAGGTGGGGGAGGACTATGAAAGAGAGAGGCTAGAACGTATAGAACAAAACAAGGCTTTACTGGCAAAACTCGGCCTTGTTAATTTTAGCCTTAAACCCCCTAAACCTAAAAGGCCACCTAGACGTCAAGCTGACTCAGAAGAATCACAACAGGACCGAACACCTTCGCGTAAGAGTCCGAGAATAGAGCAAATGGTAAGTCAATTATTATAATCAAAAAATTAAGTGAGTGGGTTAAGTAAGACATGGCTTTCATAGAAACCTAGGTATAATCTACGCGTTAAAAGTTATCGACCCATTTATGCCCCTCTGCGACGTGTCATTCCTAAGGTCACAAAGGTAAACCTAAAAGAATAAAAATGATAATATATTATGGAAAATTAATCATATTTTTCTTGTATTTATTTCAATGCTATATACAAGACCAAGTATAAGACCAAGTATAAGACCGAATTTAAGGCCAAATATAAAATTTTAGGAAGAAATAATCAAGGGCGTAGATTTTATGGTGGTAGAATTTATGATTCAGAAATAGGAACAACTTGTCATCAATGTAGACAAAAAACTATTGAGGATAAAGTACAATGCACGGTAAGATTGCGAAATGCTATGAATGCTATGAGAATGTAACAAAGATAACACGTATTTATATATCAATTAATTACTTTTTATAGAATGTATTAGAAAATGGAACTCTCTGTAAAGTGATGATGGACGAACGATGTTTAATTGGAAGGTAATATTTTTACATTATTTCATTTTAAATATTCAACAAAATTTATTAATTCCTTTATAAAAGATATGGTGAAACACTCGAAGAAGCGCGAAGTTCTGGTGAGTGGAATTGTCCGAAATGTCGAGGCGTATGTAATTGTTCATTTTGTCGAAGAAAAAAAGGGCTCCCTGCAACAGGAATTTTGAAACATCTCGCTTTAGCAAAAGGTTACAATTCAGTTATGGAGTATTTAGGTGATGCGTAGTATGCGCTTATCGTTAACGTGCAACATATTTAACCATGTGTCACGTGACATTGGCTTTATTTTCAATATATATAAATAAAAGAGTAAAATTTTCATAAACAATAATTCTGGCCTAAATTATACCAAATTTGGCAAATTTAAGTATAAAATTATCATCTCGTAATACAGTAATAAAAACTTAAATATTAGAATAATAAACTTAAAGAATTACATGGACAAAGATTGGTTGATTGCTGATCTGCCTGACGATTCTGAAGACTCAGACAAAGAGTTTGTTCTCGACGATAAGGACTTTGTCGAGGATAATAGTGATACTTCCGAAGAACTTGCTTCCGAGAGTAAAATAAATTCTTTTTTGAGTCAGTGTTGTATATCTTTAAATTTGTTATTAACTTTACGAACCTTGGTTTGTAGACAGTGATGCGCCTGTTGATCTAAATGGTCAAGATTCAGAAAATGAACAGTTTACCAACGGCATAGATCACAGGTCTACTCGAGTTAATGGTTTGAATAATGTACATAGTTCGACTTCGAACGGTAGAAGGTCACAAAATAATGGGCGATACAACAGTCAAATTGGGCAGCAGTCTTCAAATTCTCACACGCTAAATGACATACTTCAGTCGTCAACTAACTTCAATGTATGTAGTATGTAACTTCCCGTCAAAAACATCATAACCTGATAGATCAATACATGATTTATAATCTTTAATCTCTTAGTCTTGTCCGCCTCCTATACCGAATTCCCAATCTCAAGTTTTTGCGATTGGTAAAGGAAGATCGTCTTAAATTATTCTTGGTTTGGTTTTGGTTGATACTATTATCTGATTTATCATCTGATTTTCCATATTTCTTATTAGATAATGAGTTGCAAAAATTAGATGTGCCATTTCCAATTTTCTCGGAACAATTTACACAATTCCATGAAGGTAAATAGATCAAATTGTGGGTTTTTTCTTATGATTTCTCCAAATAATTTGTCCATTTTATCACTTACTTTTCATATCAATTTTGATTCTTATAATACAAAGAACAAGAAATGGAATTGAAATCTCTTGCCATCACTGATCGTCAACTCACAGAAAAACAAGCGGTGGCAGGATCACAAGTTCAAAGTTCCAAAGTTTTATCAGAAGCTAAGAAGATGGAACATAAAGATATTACAGATAATAATAGAGATCTAAGAGATCAAGCTGAGTCAATTCATAAAATACTTTTACCAATTTTCAATAGTTTATTAAACAAGGATGAAGATCAACTGGATGCGGTCAACATAGGCCCTTTTTTACTAGAATTTGCACGAAAACTTAAGAGATGATTAGAGTTCTAAACCAGATGCAAATTTACCACCTAGATTACCTGCATAATTTTGAAATCGGAATTCGGTGCATATATTTTACATTATAACAATCTATAAAAAAAATGTAGCTGATGTTACTTGTAAATATAATAATGATTTTTATATAAAATTGCATCGCTTACATATTATACAATAACTAGCTTCTGTGCCAAGCGTTGCTTTGGGTATGAAGTTTTAATTTTATTTTTTTTACTTAATTTTTTTATTACTGGTATTATTAATTTCTTTTAATCTTAATAATTTTTTTATAAAAAAAAAATTTTTTTTAATTGTAATTTTTATTTTAATATTTATTTTAATTTTTTTAATTTTTAATTTTATTTCAAATTTTTAATTTTTAAAATAATTGGGTTTATTTAGAGTTTAAAAATAGGTTTTATAGAGATATTAGTAAATTTTAAAAATTTTATTTTATTATATATATATAGATAATATTGTTATTTTTAATATATTATATATTATAAAATAATTTAAAAAGTTATATAATAATATTAAATTTAATAAATGTTATTTTAAAATATACTTTTAAGAATGTATATACTATAATATTAGATTATAAAAATAAATTTATTATATATTAATTAAATATTTTTTCTTATCAATTTGCAAATTATAAAAAATATTTAAAATATTTAATTATTAGTTAATAATTTTTTTTTTTTATTATTTAAATTATATTTTATTTATTAAATAAAAATATTTTTTATATCAATTTATATAATATAAAAATTTTTTAAAATTTTTTAAAATTTTTATTTAAGAAAAAGAACATTAGATACTAATTCAAAAGTTATTGAGTGGTTTAAAAAA
>CAJVPM010002358.1:0-10013 GCA_910592325.1 Scutellospora calospora | reverse complement strand
TTATAAAGAATCAAATTTTTTTAATAGATCACGGCATGTGACAATTGAATTTTTAGCATCTGTAGTCCCATCACTAGCCGTAATGTAAAAATAGAAATATTTTAGTTTCAGCCTACAGTCGCAGAATTACAGTATCATGAGTATTATGGGCATTACGGCTTTACAGCTTTACGTCATTACGGCATTACGGCATTGCGGCATTACGGTTTACGGCATTTACGGCATTCAGGTTCTTTGCCGTGTATATGTACGGCATTACGGCATTATGGCATCTGCCGTAATTCAGTAATTACGGCAGCAACTATAATGACATTATTTTTTGTGCTCTCGAAAAATAGTATTATTTACATAATGCGATTCTTATTTTTAGCACGTAGTGCCTGGTCACGAGCAGATAAACCGGTGATGGAAATTGGCGATCTCAGTGAAAAGGAATCAATAGATTATCTTATTAACAAGCGCAAGATCGACTCTGTAGAAGCAAAAAAATTATATGAATTGGTTGGTGGGCGTATTGTGGATCTAAAATCTGTTGCGGACAAGTCTCTAGCTGGACAAAAATTCGAAGGTGGGAATTGGTTTCATTATTTTGCATTAATCAAATTTACGCAACTGGATCACTTCTTACTAATTCTTTTTCTGCAGTTATTAAACAGCAAGTCTTTGGTACAGTCTATGATTATCTTGAGGCGGCAGGAATGAATCCAAGTCAACCAAATTACGAGGCGGCAAAAATTATCATCAGAACTTTGTTAAATTCTAATGATTTGCTTCATATTAGCATGCTTCGAAAAATGACCAAAGTGGAACCAAGCAAGTTATTGGAGGGTAATGTATTTGCATATCACCCTGAAAATAAGACTGTAACTTTTCAGTCTCGCTCAATAGAATGTTACATCCAAGAAAATGCTGACGAATTCATTAAATAGTTTATGATTAAAAAAACAGAAGATTTAATGTTAATTAATCGCATAATAAAGGTTTATTAATCTTATTCAGACGAAAATTTATTATTGTTTTATTTAAAGAAAAGATGTGAAATTAAAATTAGTCTTTATACTAATCTTAGCTAGTCTCTAGAAATTCTATAAAGGGTGAATTTCTAGTGTTGACAACCTGCATTGAAGAATTCTCTTTGAGATATTACTAATTGCAAAAATAAAATCTGTTTTATCTGATATATAACTCAAAGAGTAGTCTCTAAAGGATCTAGTTATAGCTATCCCATTTTGTTAACTAGTAAAGATTGGAATAAGTAGAGGTGAATCAGAATTAAAGAATTTATTATCTGAATAATCTGAATGTTCAATTTTAATTTTTGAATTAAGTTTTTTCATCACTTTATTACTAATTTTTTACATCTTTTCAAACTAAGATATTTCAAATTAGTATAGTTGTCTATCTCTTCAATAGTTTTATTACTAATTAGATAATCACTATACTTAAGATATTTAAGTTTTGAATATAAGTAAATAATTTCTGTAATATACTAATTAGTGAGACATATACATGAATTAAGACTCAGATACTATAGTTTTAAAGAAAAGTTTATAATTTCTATAATTAGTCTATTAGTAAAATTCTTACTTTTATCAAGAATAAGTAAGCATATATTTGGATATAGATATAGAATTATACTAATTAATATATCTGAGATTTTTAAACCTTTAAATCTGAAATATACTATTTTGGCATAATCAATTAGCATTATCTTTTTATATATAACTTTTTTAAAAGTTTATAATTGCCAAGTAAGAGTATACCAAAGATAGTTAACAAATAAAATAGGATAAAGGAATTAATAGATTTTTAAAAAATATAAGATCTGTTCTAGCAATTCTATTAAATTAAAAATATTTAGTTATACTATTTTTTTTATTTTTTTTTTAGCAAAGCTAAGGTGAGGCTATGTTTCTATCTTTATTGATAATTTAATTAAAAATTTACAAAAGAAATTTTTGTATACTATGTAATACAAGATATAATTTTAAACTATATAATAAGATTTGAAACTTATACTAATTTATCTGTGACCTAAACCTACTAGAGTAGTCATAACTTATCTAGATTTGAAAGTTAATAATATTATTAGTTAGAATACTATATTTGATCTATTCAATAGACAAATATCTAGTTTATAGTGAGCTAATCCTTCAGGAAGACATAAAGAATTTTTGTAATATTTTTTAGAGTATTCACATATACAAGTAATTTTATTTAAATTAGAGTAATTATATGTTAAAGTAGACTTAGTTATTTGTTATTAGATTATAAATTTTGTTTGTAGAGTTTAAGATTAGTTGTCTGCTTCTATTCAGAGAGTTTTGTATAATAAAGTTTTTACAATTACTAATATATTAATTCTGATATTTTTATAAATAGTTCGTTATGAGCTAGTAAGCAGATTTATAAGAGTCTATATATTGGTATAATAGCTGAATAAGGTTATCTAGTATGAGATCTGTAATTGTTTGATAAAGTGAGATATTATTAGAAAAACACTATAGTAATTGTAAAGAGTAATAATTAATAAATAAGTTTTAGAAATAGTGAAGTTGTAAGAATGAAATATCAAAATTGCTTGTTATAAGATTAGATTATATATTAGATTTAATTATATTAAAAATTAATAGTGAGTTAGAACAGAATAACTAATATATGCAAAAAACTCTTTTCTGTACATCAATTTTTTATAAGCAAAACAAATATAAGAAAGATAAAAGTTTTAACTATTATAATTAAATAATTTTTATTTTCAAATCCTGAATAACAATATACACTATTACAAAAATTAAATGTAATAGAGAAGTAGTACTTTGCACTTCAACTACCTTTCTAATATTGTTGCCAACTAAGTTAGCAACTATCAAAACTAACAACAAAAGTGTTGACAAAGTTTTAACTAAACAACAGTTAGAAACCAAAAAAATAATAATAACATACTTCTACACAGAGAACTATAATAGTATAGAAAAATTAACAACAAAAAAATACAAAACTAATAATAATAATAGTACTAATATTACAACTTCTGAAGAAAAAAATTTTGAAAAAAGAGAAATTTTAGTTTACCTTCAAAATCTGCTAATATAATATTAATACCTAATACAACAACAGACTAAAACACAGATATGCAACAACAAGCAAAAAAAAATATTTCCACAGATTATACTTTCCAAATTGGTCTTAGCCTAACTTCAAATATTCCTACACCTATTACTATAGTATCTACTTCTAGGTCATATACAATACATACAGAAAACAACAAAAGAAATATACTTGAACTAGATGCTAAGTTTAAATTAGTAGTATAAGAAACTAATACAGAAATAAATGATCAACTAACTGATAATGATAATACTATTATATTGCTTCTACTTCTTTAGAGAGAACAACTAACTAGAAATACTAATAACAGCAAATACTTTGTATAATATCTCTTGTTACTGTATTTTGTCAAAGTCTTTAAATATTTTTATAAAACTTAACAAAGAAAATTTAAAGAATAAGACAAACTATAGTTGCTTTTGCAGATAATACCATATGGATAGCAAGCTTTAAAGAGCAGTTTAAAGAACTATTCAAATTGAAGAAAAGTTCTTTAATTTTAATGATATTCAAATAAATTTATTCAAATTTAAACTTATTATAATTAATTCAAAAATATAGAAGAATAAATATAAAATCATTATAGACAGACAAGAGGTCTATATAACTAAGAAAAAAGAAGCAGTTAGATTCTTAAAAATTTGAATTAGACAAAAAGTAGACAAAAAACAGATCATAACTAAAGCTAAACAAATAGTAAGGCTTTTTGCTAATATGATCAGAAAAAAGATAGTCTTAACAAGCTAAGTATTATATAAAAATAATATATATCTAATATTAAAGCTAGAATATTTGCTACAGAATATCTTTTTAACTAAAAATAAATATAAAAAAATCTAGCAACTATATATGATGATTGCTAAAAACAAATTAGGCTTAACAAGAATATTTTCAAACTTTGTAATATCTCATAGTAGGATTCTTAATATATACACTTTATGAAATATACTAAAAACTAAGCAAATACTAAACCTTATAAATAGATTAAATAAAAATTGTAAAGTTAAGAATATTATAGAGATAATTTTAAGACAAGAATAGCAAATTACTTATTATACAAATAGTATCTAAGCTGAAAGGTTAGAAGATAATAAAAAGAAACTACTTAAAAATAATCTAGCAAGTTTGATTATTCAGAACAATTTAAATATAAAGTTAGAAGTAATAATTAACTAAGAAAAATAGATAGTTAAATCAAGTGGAATACCAATTAAAAGCTTAATGAAAACAGAAATCTTTATCAAAGTAGCAATAGTACTTAGTGATTTTAATATATAGAGTATTAGAGCAAATTCTTTTTTTTTTATTTTTAAGATAACTTATATTACTAGGCGATTTTTATTAGTTTGATATATGAGATTATACATAAGTAATCCCTACAGTTTGTAATTATATGAAGAGTGTACAACAAGTCACTCGTATAACTTTAGTTATTGTTTAATTTAAGTAGTCTGCTACACAGGCAATAGACTATCTGATTAGTTCTACACTATGCTGCCATATCTGTAACCTGCCTATAAGTTACCTTTTTAAATACTCTGTTCAACTAACTCATACTATTACAAACTAACGTTACTATAATACCTAACTGTTTAAGCCAGCTAGCTCATTACAGATCTATTTTTTGACTCTAACTTAGATCCTCTCAGGATGCTTATTGCTTAACATATTGTAAGCCTGCAGAGCTCTAGTTAACCTTGAAGCAAATCTACTAGAGCAGTTCATGCTCATTTCATGAATTCATCTAGCTTAGACCCTTGTAGATATTTCTACAACTCCAGTTCCTACTATGGCATTCTACTAGTTTTCTGTTTACTAATTTCTTTGGATATTTCATGAGGTAGATCCTCCCAATCCAGTTAGCTGCTAAGCCAGGTTGGTGTTGCTGATCCTCCTTGTAGAACAGACTTACTTGAACCTTTCTTAATCTATATTTTTGAAGCATAGTTTTTTTTCTAGATCTAATGTTAGCTGGTATGACTGTTGAAAGCTGTACTTCTTTATCTATTTGGGATTTCTATTATGCAGATTCCCTGCTCATAGATTCTATCAAGATTTATTCATATAATATTATATCTCTTCAAACACCTTATTACACTTCCAATATCTGAATAATATTAGTGCAATATGATTTACAGGGTTACAACTCCAGAAATGAACAGGGTTTACTATAAGTTGAGTACAAAGGTTTGAGTAATTATTCAAATTCATTGATAATGAGATTTGAACCCCAGACCTTTTGCATAGTGGTCTGGTAACCTAACTACTACACTAAGATTACCAGATCTTAGAGCAAATTTTAAATATAAAAAAATCATATTTAATAATATAACAATAGCTAAAAATTTATAAAAAGAGATTAAAACAAGGCAAAAAAGTAATTTGGTATAAAGAAATAGAAAAGAAAGTAATAATAAGCAAAGAAAGTAAAAAAGTTAAAGATGAGTTTAAAACAGACATAAAAAATACTCTAAGTATACTAAATCTGCTTAAAAAAGTTTTACAGAATAAAAGAAAATATGAATAGATTATCTATGAAAATATATATAGCAAAAGCAGAAAGATAGAAAGAGTATAAAAGAAAAAAAATTGAGTCTTCAATAGAGTATTAAAAAAATAAAGAAAATTTAGAAATACGAGAGGAAATAAAAAAATACAAAGATTATTTAGATAACAAAAAAAAAGTATACAAAGAGTACAGAAGCTAGCAACTAAAGAAAAAGATATTAGGAGTAATTCTGAAAAATTGTGTAAATAGAGTAACAAAAATAATAGACTTTGCATTAAGATCAGTAGCTATAAGTAGAAATTTTCAAAAAATTAAAATAAATAAGTAGCCTTATATAGGTTTAAAAGCTGTTGAGGAATATGAATTTAAAATAATAGAAGTACAGAACTTTGATATGAATTTAGCAATAATGTTAAAGAAAAAAGCAAAAGCAATAGGGACAAGAGGAAAAAAGGAATTAGAATTTTACATAGATAGTTCTTTAGGTAAAGGAGTAGATATAAAGAACATAGGAGTAGAATAGGTAGGAATAGATTAGATAGAAAGTAGTATAGTTAGTATAAAAAACTTAAGAGTTGTTAACTAGCTATCATCAACTAAAGCAGAATTAGTAGAAATTTGATTAGTTTTACTATTAGTACAATATAATATAATAGTTAGAGTTCTTACAAATAGTAAGCAAGTAATAGAGAATATATTTAAAGCTTACAAAACTGAATAATATAGCAAGTAGATTAGAATATATAACAGAATAATTTTAGAAAAGATTGTATCACTTATTAGGCTAAAAGGTATCAAGTTAGAGCTCAAGAAAGTTAAAAGCTATACTAATAACAAATAGAACAATAAAGCAAATTGATTAGCAAAAGAAGGCAGAAAGTCATATATAATTCTAAATCTTGATATAATTAAAAGTGAAAACTTTAACTATGATATAGTATAAAAATCAAATAAAATCGCACGCCAATCAGAATTCGAGATCAAGTGTAACGTGAAATTGATTTCCATGTTACACCTGATCTCTAAATCCGATTGGCTGATTTTAAATTAATCAAATCATGATGAATTGACAATATCACATGATTTTCTAAACTTTTTTTGCTGTAATGTCTTCCTCCAAAATCACTCAGGTCTTTCGTAAGAGCATTTTCCCATCTCACTTTATTAACTGTCGAGTACGATGCCTTCAGTCGCCGAGTCTTATGTTGAGGAACTCGAGACCTGACCTATTTCAGTCATCGTTTTCGAGAAATTTTACAAATGCAAAAGATGCTGAGACTGGACATGAAACTGAAGCTGTGGCACCAGAAGGTCCCAAAAAGAAGCTAGCGACATCTCTTAGGGAACTGATACAAAAAAACTTTGTTGATATTTCAAAAAAACTAAAAGATCCTGTCACTCCACCTATTCGGCCTGGGAAAAATATATGGATTGTGATACGAGACAACTGGAAGCAATTTCTGGGGATCGGCATTCTAACGGACTTTCTTTTTGCTTTGGTTATGAACAAGGTCAGCGAGTATCGTGTCAATTTAACTTTAGAAAATGGTACTCGGCCCAAGTCAAAAGTGCTGGAAGATGAGTTTGTTCCTCGACCTCAAATTTCAGAAACCCTTAGGAAAGTTTTTCAGCCAAATGAACGTCAATCATATTATTATGTCATCTGCGGAGAACATGGAACCGGGAAGACAACATTGACCAGAATAGAGGCAACAAATGTTGGAAAAGGCGTTATATATGTTGATATTTTGAGAACTTGGGAGAAGCTTTTGGAAAGGCTATTAATCTGTCATTTTTCGAAGACGTCTCTATTTCAGCATTACTGATGCGGAAATTTTTTTCTATGATGAGTGTGACTAGTGAGTCTACCATTTCCCTTTACCAATGGAGGAGAGTTATGAAAATCTTTCGACGCGCCTCTGAAGTATACAAAGAAAAGAATCATAAACCACCCGTCATCATTTATGACAATATGAGCCGAATAGGTAAAGAGAATGCAAAAATTCTTGATATACTTCAGGATGACGCAAAAGATAATGCTGATGATAGAGCATACATTGCTGTGTTTGTTAGTAGTGAAGGAAATGTGCCTCGAAGAATGGAATGTAAGTATGACATTTATAGTTGCTGCCGTAATTGATTTTCGGAAAAAATGCTATTACGGCACTAAACGGCAATTTTGCCGTAAATGCCGTAAACCGCAATGCCGTAATGCCGTAATGCCGTAATTAGAGAAGTCACCCAAACCCGATGGTTTTGGCACGTGGCCAAACCCAAATAGCCGAAACTAGTTTAGGACTTGGTCGAAATAAAATCCCAAACTATAATGATATAACAATAATAAATGTCGCGAATTATCCTATTGGCTAAATTTTGCAGATCACCCTATCCCTAACCAATAAGAGTTCTTAACGTTAATCTCACCATCATCCAAATCTCATCATAATCCGCGACAAATATTATTAAAAGAATCGTTATCATAAAAAGCGACACTGCATTTATTAAAAGTATCGTTATATTAATTAGAAGCGTCATTATATTTTTGAGGCATCATTATTTATTAAAATAATCGTTATACTGTATTAAATTAAAAGCAAAAATTTTATCATCGGAATTTGGGCATTTGGGATTTGAGACTGTATTTGGGATTTGGGATTGCATTTGGGTTTTACAAAAGCCCGAATCCCGACCGAAAATGGCCGTAAGTGTCAAAACAATGCTGAAATAGTTTGAGTGACATCTCTAGCCATAATGCCGTAATTAGGGATAGGAATAGATTCTAAAAACTTCAATCGGTGATCAAATTGCTAATAATCGATTTATAATCGATAATCGAATCCTACATATATGTCGTTATCACTTATTTTAATCTTGAACAGTATTTTTAATCTAATAATTATAAAATAATAGATTTTTATAGTATTAGAATTCCGTACAAGGTTTTTAATATTTATTATTTATATATCAGTTTTAGAGGTTGGATTATCTGAATAATAAAATTGTGAACAGATATAGATATCGGATAATGTGTTTATTTAATAGATAATTATCTTTAGATAAACAAATTATCCGAATACAAACAATATTAAAATTTAGTTCATTACAACAAACCAATTTTTTTATCAGGGTTTAGTTTAATTTATCAACAAATATAATTTTAAATTCAGTGATCAAATGCTTGGATCTGGAGACCAAATTTTGGCTTAAGTTCATAAATTAGCCGTAATGTAAAAATATAAATATTTTAGTTTTAGGCTACAGTTGCAGAATTACAGTATTATGAGTATTATAGGTATTACGGCATTGCGGCATTACGGTTTACAGCATTTACGGCATTCAGGTTCTTTGCTGTGTATATATACAGTATTACGGCATTATAGCATCTGCTGTAATTCAGCAATTACAGCAGCAACTATAGGATTTTGACTGTCAGAATTTTGACTATTCGGAATCTTAACTGTTCAGGATTTTGAATATCGGGATCCTATACTGTCAGAATTCTGTTTTTGTTGGGATCTTGACTTGTCTGTATTTTATCTTAGTTGGGATTATGGTTGTTGGAATTATGTATTGTCGGGATTTTGGAAGTCGTGATTTTGTAGTAAAACCGAATTAGTTCAAGATTAACTTTGAAACTGTGAACTGTTCAAGATTGACTTTGAAGATCGTGAACTAGTTCATGATTGACTTTGGGGATCATGAACTAGTTCATAATTGACTTTGAGGTCGTGAACTAGTTCACGATTGACTTTGAGGACCATGAACTAGTTCACGATTGACTTTGAAGACTGTGAACTAGTTCACGATTGACTTTGAGAACTATAAACTAGTTCATGATTGACTTTGAAGACTATAAACTAGTTTACGATTGACTTTGAGGACCGTAAACTAGTTTATGATTGACTTTGAAAACTATGAACTAGTTTACGATTGACTTTGAGGACCGTAAATTAGTTCATGATTGACTTTGAGGATCATGAACTAGTTCATAATTGACTTTGAGGACTATGAACTAGTTCACGATTGACTTTGAAGACCATGAACTAGTTCACAATTGACTTTGAGGACTGTGAACTAGTTCACGATTGACTTTAGAACAGTATTGGAAATTTCAGCTTGAAATACTGTTCTCATAAGAATAGTAAAACACTTTTTAGTGTTCTCAACTATTATTTGGTATTTACATAAAAAAAAAACAATTACTACACAACTAATTAGAAGAACTTGCATACATACTCTTGTTGATCTGTTTCTGAATTTTCTGAACTGTCTTAGTCATTAAATGTATTATCTGAATTAAATAGACACTTTATTTATTGCAGTATATCTAATAATTCACTTTACCTTTTCGATCTTAATTCTGAATATTTCTGAGATATGTGGTCAAGTTAAATAT
>CAJVPM010002357.1:0-10014 GCA_910592325.1 Scutellospora calospora | reverse complement strand
AAAATTTTTTCTTATAGATTTGATGATGTTTGTTTAAAACTTGCTCTTCAATCAGATCCTGATTTTCGTTGGTGTCAAAGTGGATCTGAATGTGGCTCTGGACAAATTCACGTTGAAGGAAGTAAGTAGTTAAAGCTTTTTATTTATAAGTGGATTCGGAATTCAGTGGATTTTGGATCCCAAAATGGCTTACGTGGAATGGAATTTTAAATATGACGAACGAAACAAATTTTAAATAAATTTTATATTAATTTGGGGGTGAAAGTTCAAACATTAGTAGTTAACCCATAAGTTTATAGGACTATTCTGAGATATACTATGTATGATATCCGAATATAAATCAAATTTAAGCTCCCAAATCATCACGGTATAAATCAGAGATTTAGATTCTAAGGTATTTTTAAAGAATTTATTCACTATTTTTATATTTGGTACTTTGCGGTGACATACAAAATTGGAGCGTCTGAATTCACAAGAATTTTTTTTAAATACGTGCATTTTTATAGTTCTAATATTGTATTGATAGGTTCATGAAGTACCGCAATAATAAGATCATAATCGACTTGTACAGTAAAGTTTTTATGAGTATCTAACATAATAACCATCAAAGACTTTAGGAGGTTATTTTAAGATCAGAAATCAACTTGAGTTAATTATAGATTCCAAATCCACAGGAATTCCAAATCCACTTATAATATATATATATATAAACATCTAATTTTATATTTATTCTCTAAATATAATTATATTTCATTTTCAAAAAGATAAGTCGCCTAAGATGATTTGTGAAAAATGTGGAAAAGCAACTTGTTATACGCATAATGCATCTTGGCATGAAGGTATAACTTGTAATGAATATGATATTAAAAATGGTAAGACCGATATAGAATCCCAAGCTTATCTGGAAAAGAATACTAAACCTTGTCCAAAATGTGGAATTCATATTCAAAAAATTGATGGATGTGATCACATAAAATGTAAAATTGAAAGTTGTCTTATGGAATTCTGCTGGTTGTAGGTATTTCATTTACTCCTTTATTTCTTTTATAAATAAATCAATATTAGTAAAATTTATTATTGTTATTATGATTATTATTAAAAAGATGCTTAATGGATTGGGAAAAAGGAGAACATTTAAGAACTTGTCCGTTATATGAAGGTGTTGAAGTTGTTGTATCTGATACTTCTGAAGACGAAGATGAATCTTACGAAGAAAATATTTCAACGTCAGAAGAAGAGGAAGAAGAAAATACTGAATCATCTGAAGAATCGTCGCAAGATTATTTGGATAGATTTGAGGAAGAAAATGTTATTATTTCCGATGAAATAGATTCTTCTTCAGATGACCTTGTCTCTGACTCATCTGATGAAGAACAAACATCATCTGATGAAAATGATTTTCCTGAAGAATCTACATTATCTGAAGAATCTATTTCATCCGAAAAATCGACTTTATCTGAAGAATCGTCATCATCTGAAAAATCGACATCATCCAAAGAATCTACATCATCTGAAGACGATATATCTTCTGATACACCTGAAGATTCTTATGATCCTTATGACTTGTCTGATTAATTAGGTTTATCATTAGTATATATTCATATTGCATAGTTTGGTTATTTAAATTACATGAATTCATATTGCATAGTTTTATTTTTTTTAAATTACATTATATAGTTTATTACTAACTAAAGAAATACTGTATATAGTTAGTTTTAATAATTATACGTAGATATTGCATATTATAAAAATGTTTGCCATTCAATTTATTATATATTTTATGTTAATATTTTTAGGTTTTAATGTTATTAATTTTGTTTTTTTGCAAACTCGCACACATTCCCATTCTTCAATTCTTAAAAATCAAACGTTTAATTGAATTTATGAAAATACTATTAGTTTTATTCATTTCTCGTAAAAGAATTATACTGTATTTAGTTTTTCATTACATTTTAAATTTATTTAAGTGAAAGTCTAGTATGATATTATAATTATTGACAATTCTGAATAATAATTTTACATAATAAACCATTCAAAATTTAAACACCTTCGATTGATGTGACATTCCAATTAAGGTCTTCTTAAGTGTTGTCTGAGCAAATTTGCTGCTTGCGAATATCTGATATAGACCAATTATCGATTTAATGGCATATATAACATCATAACTAGTCCTTTCACGTTTAAAATAAATGGATCATCGCCATGTGATAAACAATGTTCGATGTTTTTATAACAATTTTGCCAAACATTTGATTTTAATTAAAACAAAAAAAAAAAAAAATTCGAGTCAACGAATTAAGAAAGAAAAAAAAAGCCTATCCTATTAGGAGAAAAAAAATGATTCAAATATAACACTTATTCTTCGCTAATATTTTCTGTTTTCATAACCACTTTTAAATTGCTATCATCATCACTACTTGCTTGATCATCCATACCCCCATTTTCACCAATATTTTCAGTTATCCAACTGTGTAAACATAAAAATGATCGGACAATCTCTGGATTTAATTTCCCTCGTAAATTGTAAGTAGTTGAGTTAGAAATAGAAAATGCTTGTTCGCAAGGAATGCTTGTTGACTGAATCGTAAGGTAGTCTTGTGCCATAGCGGCAAGAATCGGAAACTTTTTTCTGTGTACTTTCCACCATATCAAAGGTTCGCAATCTTCACTATTAGGTAAAGAAAGATATTGTTCTAACTCGTTGCTTGTAATAGGCTGTGTAGTTGGAAGGAATTGATTTGTAAGAGATCGAAGATGTGCACGAGCATCAACTCTATTAAACGTCGTTTGAGAATGATATGATGATAAAAGTGTTGGATCTGATGTTGATGTTATGATAGAGTTAGAATCTTCTAGAATATTTAAAGTTTCAGGTGTATAAGAAGCCATTCTAGTTCTGATAGCATTTATAACATTATCAGTTTCTGATCCTTGTTGAAAAATGGAACATTTTGTGCGCGGATCTAGTATGGATGCAATTTTAGAAGTTTCGTCAATAATTGACCAATATTCATCCAATACACGAAGTATAGAATCAGCCACTATATATCGAGTAGTATTAACCGATATTTCATGTTGTAAATGTTGTCTTAAAATCCAAAATGTAAGCAGAAAATCACCCATTGTCGGATAAACCGACGAAGAAAGTGTTAAGGTAGCCGAATAAAATGGTGATAAGACATTAAGTAATTCCTGAATAATTTTAAATAAATATTCTTGTTAATATATGACTTTTTTATGTAATTTATAAAATAAAAATTACTTACACCTAAATTTAACCAATCATTTTCATCAGGGTATGAATCAATAAATTCATCCGGATGTTGTAAAACAAGTAAGTCAGTTTGTATTTGCATTTGTTTTACTTTTTCAATCATCAAGTACGTTGAATTCCATTGAGATTCGACATCGATTTGTGGAATTGAGAATGTCAAGTTTTGATCTTCGAAAATACGACGTAAATCTTCCATCAACTGATTAGAATTTCTGACTTTGTCAATGAATTTTCGAACTTTTTCAATTGAATTATTATGAACTTGAAGTCCATATCGTGCAGCAATATTAAGGACATTAGCACCACAACGATAGTGTGAAAACCCGAGATGATCAAATTCTTTGTTTATTTCCATTCCATGATCAAAGATAAATTTTGACGGAGCATTGTTTGTTGTCAATGCTAGTATTTTTGAAGAAAGACCAAATTCTGTTAACAGATTGGTCAAAGTTTGAACAATATTTACCATATAATGAAAGTCACGAAATGGAATTATATCTAATAAGAAGCGTTTAAATGTCCAATTATCATCAATGTAGTGAACAGTAATCCCAAAATACGCGCACTGATCACTTTCCAAAGTCCACGTATCACCAGTTAAAGATATTCTACTTTTAATATTTCCTAAATCATGATGTAACTTTTCACGACGGGTTTGAAATCTTTTAATCACATGAGATTTTATATATTGTATTTTTGGCATATGATAATGAGGATCAAGTTTTTTTATCATTTCAATAAAAGATTCATCCTCAATCACAGAAAAAGGCTGAATTGTAGATACTATCCAATTAATTATGGATCTGCTTCGTTCAAAATTTTCTTGACGACTATACGGAGTTATTCTCCGATAATTAACAGTTCTAGTTTTTCGTTCAAAGTCAGTCTGGTGAGACCCTCTTTCAAATTCAGACTGATGATTCCTTCGTAAGTGAGTTTTTAAAGTTCCGGTCGAGGTTTCACCAATTCCAGCATACATTTTTTTACATATTTTACAAGTTTGAGATTCTTTTGTTCGTTCAAAAAACTCGTCCATAGGAGATTTTGAATTATTTTTTCTTCTTATAGGACCTCCACTTGATTGTTGAGATTCGACTGGAGTTGAACCTACGTCAGAAGGTTCAGGTCTGTTGAGAAGCTCTTCGTTGTTCGAGCCATTAATATTGAATGTATTATCTGGATTTTGTTCACTTTTTAAGTCAGACATCATTATTGAGAATATATGTAAAAGAAAAAGATTTGATAATTCAGATTAAATATCTATATGTACGTTGCTTCATTTAGTTATATTTGCTTAGTAACCGGTTCTAACTTATGTGACAACCCGTGCTTTTTTCATTTACTTGGGTATTGAATAACCCAGTTTCATATTTAAATCCCGTGCCTTCGGCACGGAATAGTGTAACTAGGTTATTTACTACATACCCATATAATAAATTATATAAGCTTAATCGGTTTAATCGGTTATAATTGGATAATTCCACCGATCCGAATTGATATATTAGGTAAAAATACCGTTTGAGGGGTTTGAGACCGTCTCATCAAATTTGAAGATCGTTACACAATTGATAAAGAATTTTTTTTTGTATTTTATAGTGGGTGCGGACATTTGTCAGGTCAAGGGCTACCCTCCTACGTCAATTGATTATCTACAAAAAATTGTAAAATTTTTAACCAATCAAATTAAGGCTATACAAACTGGTATTTTTGGTTCTCATAACCCGGCCGGGTCAAATCTTTGAAGAATTTTACAGCTGTTATCATTATTTCTGGGACACCTGATAATTTTTGCTTGCTACCGAATCATTCTCAGTTTCATCCGGTAAATTGCTAATCTCTCGGAAACTATGTCACTGTCTTCGGATCCTCAGTCTGAAGACAACGACATAGTTTCCGAGAGATTAGGCAATTTACCGGATGAAACTGAGAATGATTCGGGTAGCAGCAAAAATTATCAGGTGTCCCAGAAATGATTACAGCTGTAATATAATCCGGATAACGATTCGTGACTCATTGCATTGACGATAGTCATGCAAGGGTATTATCGCGAGAATGATCCGTGACCTGACCTTGGACAACTAGGCTTAGGTACCTGGCTTAGGTACCCGGCTTAGGTACCTGGCTTAGGTATCTGGCTTAGGTATCTGGCTTAGATACTGGGATTAGGTACCTTTCTTAAGTTGACAGAAGAGAATATACAGTGCTTCTTTCTTTCGCTGCTCGATTGTTATAATGAAGAGCCCCCCCCCCCTCCCAAAACAAAAAAAAAAAAAGTATTGGGAGAGCCTAGGATCGCCACACCTTCGCATGGGCATCTACCATATATATATTTTTTTTGGATCGCTGCACCTTCGCGTGGGCATCCTTATTGATTACTATACCTGCGTGGGCAGAGTTAACTGTAAAGAGTGAAATTAGAATCGCTGCACCTTTGCGTGTGAGCATTCTCTTTGACCGCTGCACCTGTGTGGGCAGAGTAAACGGTACAAGTGTGTTATTGAGATAGTTTTTTTATGTACGAACAAGTTGATAAATTATGTAAACATTTTCTCCTTTTATAAACCAGGGCTTTATAGTATACAGCACACCCCCCGAAAAATATTAATAATTAATAATAATAATAATAATAATAATGAATTGTGATTATGTTCAGAAGGATTAAGGATCGCTGCATCTTGCGTGAGTATGGTAAAATTGTAAATAAGTATTTATGTTCATGAGTTGCTGTTTTTAATTCTACCTATTAATAATATTTCATCTTTATACTCACAGACTAAATTAAAGTGGATGAAAAATGATTTGATAACTATTAGAGATTTTATGATTCTATTATACTAATTAATAAAACATACTCACGGGCTAAATTAATAATTAAACAAAAAAAAAATAAATATAAAATATTTACAAACTTAATCGCAGACTTTAATAATAAATAATTAATATTCTTTATTGCTTACTCTCTGATAAGTAAAATTGTATGAGAGACATTTAAATTGCAAAATATTATACGTAACAAAAATTAAAGTTTACTTACTTTTTGGACCATTTCTCATATTTATCGTAATTCTCTTCTAATGATAATAACAAAAGCCAACTTGAAACATTCTCAGAATTATTCATATCTACAGACTTTTATAGTGAGTGAATGCTTTAGATTTGTCCATTTTAACGCCAAATCCGTGAAGATAACAATAGCCAACATGAAACATTCCATTAGAATCTCCTTTATCCGCTGATTTTTTACACCTCGTGTTCATCCTTTTCTACTCTAATTCCTTGAAGATAATAGTTACTATTTCATCAGTATGACTCATTTCATCAGATAAAGCGGCAATCTTTGAGAATTCTTTTGAATTGCCTCCTTTATCAGATTGCAAGTAGTATTCAAATGCTTTTGGCTTATTGATTTCAACCCTAATTTCTAAATCATACAACAAGCCACATGTATAACTTTAGTTATTTCTATTTTAAGTAGTCTATTACACAGGTGATTAGACTACCTAATTAGTTTTACACTATGCTACTATATCGTAATCTACTTGTGAGTTACCTATTTAAAACTCTGTTTATTAAAGATTTCTCTTTTTAAAAAGAAACTTTACCAAATACACTTATAAAAACTAATCTCAAATATGACAAATTCTTAAGAAAATAAAAAATTTGATCAAGTTTTTATAATTATATATAAAAAAATAAATTTAACAATAAGATATTCTTATTCAACATTCTCTGTAAATATATTAAAACCAAATAAGTTATTACCTATAATAGTTTATATTCTCTATTATTAAATATTAGCAGCTATTATTCTTATTAGTTCTATTATAAATACTCACTCATTCTTTAAAATTCATAATCAATAACATATTATTCATATAAAACTTTGCTCTTTAAAAAGCTCAATTTCAAAAACAGTTTGCAATTATAAAGAATTTCTCAACTAATATTACTTTTATACTTTATTCATTTAACTTTGTACTTAGAATATCTCACACAGCTCAAAATATATACAATTTCTCACTTTGAACTTGTCTCCAATTATACTTATTATTCTAAAATAATGAATATGATCATCTTCTTCTTGGATACTACTATGCAGCTTCTTTACAAACATGCTTAATATTTTATTTAACAGATATTAGTAGGTTATCTTTTTTTTTTCTTTATTTTTTTTTCTTTTATAGTATATAACAATACTTAAAGCTTATAATTATTTACTAATTTACTATACAAACTCTCAAACAGAGCAAACACATATTAATTACAATGTGATTTATTAACCTATGATACTTTATTGTCAAATATTAGCTAACTTTGAAATTAACTTTAACTATAAATTATATAATTTTTTAAACTTTTACTTATCTGTCTTCATTCATATTAATCACCTCAATTTAATCATTTAAAAGTACTGTTTAAGAAAATACAGTATCCACTTAAGAATTGTACTTCTATTATTATTTCAATCCTGTTGTTTTTAATATAACTAAGATTGTAAGTATTGTTAATATTGTTGACCTATGAAACATTAAGAAAAACTACAAATTCTTTAATATCTTTTGATCCACCAGTCTGAATTGGATAAAACACATACTATTGGAATCAGCTTACTGAGATAGTTCTAATGAGCTAAGAATCATTAAAATTTAATCACTAAATCCTGAGATAATTAAGATCTGGCTTTTTATTATAATCTGTGTGATCTGATTGGCTGAGTGATTACTGTGTGAGATTCATTATATATACCATATCTATTACCTATAGTTTTTGAGACACTTATATTATTTATTATATATATATCATATATCATATTTATTATATATTTTATACATGTATTAGTTATATTATATATTTTATTAATAATAGTTGTAGCATATATAGCTCATATAATATATGTAACTTGTTATGTTTCTAATTTTTTGTAAAGTATAAAAGTGGCACATGTGGAACTTGATTTCATTATCAAGTTTTCATACTCTTTCACAATAAAAGTACCTTTCTGATACTTTGAAATAAATATTTATTGATATCTTCATATATCTTTAATTGTTGCCTCTTTCATAATTGCAAATTACCCTAAATCTTCTTTGTTAAGTTTTGTAAAAACACTCTAAAGACTTTGACAAAATACAGTAACAAGGATATTATATGAAGTATTCACTGTTATTAGTCTCTCTAGTTAGTTGGTCTTGTTAAAGAAGTCAAACCAACATAACAGTACTTTTTTTTCTTTTTTTTCAACTTTTTTCTTTTATTATTTTAGAATAAATAACATATTTCTTTAAAAAATCTCAATAATTACTCCTTGCCAAAGCCAAGTCTTATACTTTATACTAACTGTATCTACTTATAAACTAGTACTAAACTAGTCTAGGTATATCTTGTATTATTTCCTCTATTGAGATTACTGTGTATTTCTTGAAAATATTAGCTTTGTTATTGTTTTTTGAATAATAAAAGTTTTGTTCCATATATAGTCCAGGTGATCATTAAAGAGTTGTCATTATATTGTCTAAATATATTAGATTATGATATTATAAATTATATAAAAATAGATAGAATTATAAAAACTTTTTTATTTATTATTAACAAATTGAATAAAAGATACAAAATAAGAAAAAAATAATAAATTTCTAGCTTTTATAACTAAATTATTATATAATTCTTTTAGCTATTTATATTTTTATATTTATTAAAAAGAAATTATTTATTTTTAAAACAAATTAGCAACTTACTATAATTATTAAAAATGTGATATTTGTTTTTTTTTTTTTTTTTTTACTTAATAAATATACTATCAGTAAGATTTTTATTGGTATAGATAGTTTTGAGCAATAATTACATATATGAGAGTACAACTAGTCACACATACAACTTTAGATTATCTAATTTAAGTAGTCCACCTGAAGGTTTTATACTAGCTGCTATATCTGAAATTTATTTAAAAATTCTTTATTTAAACTCTCTAGCTATATGTTATTCTTATCCTGCTATCATTTATTACCTAAATTCACCTTACTCTATACTATTTTTATTTTCAGAAGATATTAACATAGCTAACATAAATTCACAAACTTTATGATTTGAAGCCTAGATTTATCTCAAGTACCCCTTCACTAACTTTTTAATCAATAGATACTATAGTACCCAAATATACTACACTATATCCTAATTTAGCTTATATATACTCTTATTTAATATTTGTACAAATCTAGTTTTTACTATAGCTTTTCACTGAGTTAGTTATTTGTATCTCCAGATATCATATAAGATAGACTCTTTCAAATCTGGTTATGACTCAGATTGGTATTGCTAAAAGTTGTCTATATCTCTAAATATCATACAAAACAAATCCTCCCAAATTTAGTTAGACGCTAAGCTAAGTTGGTATTACTATATGATCTTGTATAATAGACTTATATGTACCTATTCTACTAATCTTTTTATATACAGGTTTCCTAACAGATATACTCGCATCCTAGTTACTGATCTTTTCATATGCAGAGTTTCATTTTCAGATCAAATGTTAACTAGTATGACTATTAAAATCTATACTACTTCACTTAACTTAGAATTTCTACTATGCAGGTCCTCTGCTTATAGATCTTATTAAGATTTATTCATATAATATTATACTCTCTCAAACACCTTATCATACTTCTAATACTCTGATTGGTATTAGTACAATATGATTTATAAGGTTACAATCTCAGAAATGAGCAGAGTTTACTATAAGTTAG
>CAJVPM010002356.1:0-10015 GCA_910592325.1 Scutellospora calospora | reverse complement strand
ATCTTTTTTGTTGCTCAATATTTTTTATAATTTGTATAATATATCATCTAAAACTTTGTAAATTCTAATGGCTACTTCTTGACGTGGTCCTAAGAATGTTGCATGCAATGAATGCAAAGAAAAAAAAGTGGCCTGTAGAGGAATCTTTTTATTTTGTTCCAAGTGGCAAGAAGTTCAAAATTGCTCACCAAGACTCTATGTTGAACCCGTCCCTACATCTCATCCATGCATCAGATATGCTAATATTAAAAGATCATGCAATGGAACCTATGCTTTATGCTATCAGTTTCTGTGGCACTTATATCATAATAAACATATATTGGTTTTAAAAGATGAAAAAGTACCAATTATTAATGGTCAACCTCCACAACAAACCTTCAACAAGCAAACACCTCAACCTAAAATTTTACCATTACCTGAATTTGAAATAACTTTACCACCAGCTGGTCCTAGTTTTGCTGAAAGAAGTGCTAGAGAAATATCCATAAAAGCCAAAGTTTGTAAAATAGTAGGAAATCCTTATAAAGAATTAACTATGGAAATAGATACTCAATCTGATGTAACATGGATTTCTTTAGCACTGTTTAATTTTTTAAATCTTGAAAAAATTGATCTTGATGAAGATGAATTAATTATTGGACATGGTAATGCTGTAATTCCTGTGTATTGTGCAGCATTACTATATTTAAAAATTAATAAAATTAAAGTATATACTAAAGTATATGTAGATAAAAATATAGAACAAATAGGTGGGTTAATTGGAAAAGATATAATTAAAGCCATGAATATGAATATTCTAACTAAAGAAGGAGTAGTTACCATAACATATAATGATCAAACTTTTAGTGTACCTATGTATATTGGTAAAAAAACCGATAATTTATATATTGAACTCTCTGATCATGAATAAAATATATTTTTAAAAGAAATACTATTAGGAACCTGTTGCTTGCACTGACAAATAAAAATTGTATTTTATAATGAAGAAGGTAAACAGCGAGTCTGTCACTTGACTTGACAAGAAACTCATATAATGACAAAACTTGAAGTGACTTTGGGTCTCGAAAGGCATGAGTAGATTTGGCGAGTATTAATTAAATTTTTTATTTTATTTTATTTTGATAAATGTTTGTCTTTATTTTTACTAACGAAAATTCTCTTTACTTAACCCTATTAGGTACCATGAAAGCTAAGTACTTTATTATTAAAATTTTCTCTGCTTTTATAATATTGCATTTTTACCCTTACTATTTTCTTTAATTTTCTCTCAAATTTTTCCATCTGATTTACAAGAACTGATTGTTCTTTGGCGTTATATGTAAGTTTCTTTTTTTTTTGATTATTTACTAATCTAAGCTTTTCTCATCCAAAACTTACTATATTCTCACCAAATACTACTAAAAATATCTATCTTTAAACCTTGCTACAAATTATGACATCGTTTCCTGATTCAGTTGAATGCCACCTTGGTTTGAATTGTTCAATCTTGGGACGCATTCATGTATAGCATTGGTTGAGTTCCAGGTATGATTATTGTTCGTGATATGTTCAATCACGATTAATTTATTTGTGACAGTAATAAGAAACAATTTGTAAAATAGTAATAATAATAATTAATTAAATTATTTGGTTAGAATTTACAAAATCAACTTGTCGTTGGAGATTGTACCTGTTAAAAAATCTCTACTTAGGCCCATCTATTTACAAGCTCATTACCTAGTTACAATCAATATTTAATGTAGAGATTATAAAATTTAATTTCTGGGTTACCCACTAGTCTTAGACTATTATTGGTATAACTAGATACAAAATCGGGTTATCATTTTATTCACATTAATTTAGTGAGTAGGTATAAAGGTCATTTATAAATCAAAGTATTTAAAATCACGAATATTTAATTTCATTTTATTAGTGTTAATTTAGTCAGTGAATATAAACAAAGATCTTTTATTAATTGAAGTATTTAAAATAAACTATTAAGGTTTATGAATAATTAATTTCTTTATTCGCATTGATTTAGTCAATGAGTATAAAGATATTTATTAAATTCATTTTATTTAAAGCGATAGTATTTGAGTAACAATGAAAAAACATAAAATTACTAATATTTTTGATACTGACCCATAAGAATCTGATTACGATCTGACTAATCAAGTTAGTATGTACATACTGGTGTAATTATTAATAAATTTTATATACTTATATACTATACTAAATGAGGTAATGAATTAATTTCTTGTTGAAAGTTGGGTATCAAGAAGGCAAAAAATTTTGCTATATACACTACTGGTAAGTTCCTCATTCCTATATAAATAACAGTCTTCGTAAAATTTTCTAAAACTAGAATTAAATTCTTCTATTGTAAAAAACAATTCGACAAATTTACACATTTCAAGCCCTTTAATTTTAAATCAATATTTATTTTTTTGATCAAAAATATCACCTGCGGCTTTACTAAATCTTTTATCCATTAAAAGAAAATAGTCCAACTTCGCTAGATCTTCAAAATAATAAATAGCTTCTCCAAAAAAAATAAAATCTTTAATTTGATTATATTGAGTAATGTGAGTGCGATAATTGTCAATTGAATCGACGAAAGTATCTGTAACGATGAGTTTTAAAAAATAATGTATAATGTTTTTTAATCGGTTATAAAGAGACGGAAGCACATAATGCATCCGTTCTTTAATTTCAGCCTTATTATAAGTATTTTTATTTTTTATTAACTCATTACAAAGGTTTAAAATCAGATCATTATCTTGCAAAATGAAATTATATGACATATTCAATGTTTCGAATTTTTTATGTTGAAATGAGCATTCTATAAAAATTATTTTATTTATATTTGAGAAGTGCTTTCGTTTAATTACAAATTTAGTTAAACTAATTTTATTAACTACGGGGTTCAGTTAGATTAAATTTTGCTTCTGTCTAGCTTTATTGTTAAAACCTCATTTGTTTAAATAATAATTATAGTCGCGATCATATTTGCAGACAAAACTTACAATTACATAAGTTATAAAAAAACAATCGTGATGTAATCGTGATTACAAGAAACCAAAAAATAATCACGATTATGATCGTGATCGTAATTGTGAGCAATTATGATTATGATCATAATTGCATATAGTCATGACCACAATCATTGCATACAATTACAACTACAATCGTGATTGTAGATAATAAACTATCGGCTATAAGCAATATTAAAAATATAAATTGCTGTAATTTCACGATTAAAAAAAAATAAATAAATAAATAAAAAATAAAAAAACAAATCAAAATGTCAAAAGCAAAGTGCAATAAAAAATCTGATTCTCCCAAAACCGTAGCTAAAAATTCTAAAGTTACTCAAACTATGCATGAAAATGCTATAAAATCAGCTCTTAAAATACTTAATAATCCCAACCCACCTAGTATACAATCAACTGCATTAAATTTCAGTCTTGCAGAAGCAACTCTAAGACATGTGTTTAAAAAAGATCATATACCTGACCGTTCTAGCCCTGTAACAGTCTTGAGTAGCTACGAAGAAGAACAATTAGCAGGTTACTGTAAAAACATGCAAAGACTAGGATTTGGCCTTACAAGATCTGGAGTAAACTACTGCGTGATGAATATCATAAATAACAATGGCTGTAATTACCTTTTCAAAGATAGTAGACCTGGTAAGACTTGGTGGAAACATTTTATGAAAAACTATCCTGAATTATCTTTTCGAGTGCCTTAGGCCTTGTCAGAGGCATGTGCACAAAAATCCAATCCAACTATCATTAAAGACTATTTTTGATAAACTAAATAAGATAATTCAAGATAATTCACTTATCTCAGATTATATTTGGAATATAGACTAAACTGGCTTCATTATAATTCCAAAGTTTAAAAAGTTATTGCCACTAAAAGCTCTTGTCAAATACATAAAGTTGCTTATAGTAACTCGCACGATCATATTTCAGTTGCACTAATAATTTCAGCCTTTGGCGAGTATATCCCTCCTTTAATTATATATAAAGATATTCATACAATTCCTGGTTTGTTAGATGGTGCTCTATCCAGTACAGTTATAGGCTTTACTAATTCGGTGTATATGTGTGAAGAACTCTTTCAAATGTATATTGAACATTTTATAAGTTCTATTCCTTCTCATCGTCCTGTTCTTTTAATGCTTGATGATCATAGTAGTCACATAAATTATACAAGTGTTAATTATTGTTATGAAAACAGAATTTTACTTTATACACTTTTACTACACACAACACATATTCTTCAACTATCTAAACTTTCTTTTGCAAAACTAAAAACCGAATATAGTAAAAATTGCAATAAGCTTCATCATGAAACTGATGAATTAATGACTAAGTACACATTCACTAAAATGCTTAGTCCCATATTTAATAAGACTTACATCTCTGCAACGATAATTAATACTTTTAGAGCTACAGAAATTTGGCCTTTTAACCCTAATGCCATAAACCCCATCGTCTTGATCTCTCTTTATCTACTGAAAGAATTGATATCTTATCTTCATTCTCTCAACAAAACAATTTTCCTTTTATACTATCTTCATCTTCTTCATCTTCACTGCTTTCTTTATTGTCTTCCTCTTCAATATCTTTTTCTTTATCATCTTCTTTAAGTCATTCCAAGAAGATCGAATTATTAGAAGCAGAAATCTATACTCTAAGAAAAGAAAATATGTTACTAAAAGAAGAACTTGAAATGTTTAAAAATCCCAGCACCTGCGCATTAAAACTAACTTTTAAGTATCTTACAGCTCGAGTTCCAACATAAACAAATGAATCAGAGCCCAATCAGCCAAAGAAAAGAAAAAACTTCTCCTTCGCCTGACTTCTTACTAACAAAGAATCTTTACAAATATTAAAAGAGATGGATGAGTCAGTGAAGAACAAAGCAGAAAATACAAAATGAAAAAATGAGGAAACAGCCCAGAAACGAGCTGACTGAGAAGCTGAAAAAATAGAAAAAAAGCCGAAAATAAGCAAAAAAAAAGAAGAACGGTTACATAAAAAAAGAAAAGATGCGTAGTTATGTATGCTACGTATACTTATCTATACGTATATGTATATGATTTCCGACATTAATTCGACATATCTGATGTATGTCATAATACCCTTCTAAATATAAAAAACAGTATTTTTTGAGTAGATTTTGAAAGCTTATATTTAAAAATTTTTTTTAAAAAAGTTGATTTTTTTTTTTATTGGCAGATAGTTAATTTGATGAGTAATCTATTTCAATAAATTTTAAGAATAAATATATTTTTTCTGGAAAGTTTTATATAATCAACTCTTAGGTGCGTCATAATACCCGACTCTCCCTTAATATGTTCAATTCACTATTTTACCTACGTATTGTACCTTTTGGCGCAGTATATAAATTTTTTGCAGCAAACATTATGTCAAATGACCTGACCCTCTATTAAAATTTTTTTAGGGTGCTAAGTCCACTATTACATATTGTTGCATGTTGACGCATATTCGCCCATATGAATAACTCCCAAATACCACATTCGCTTATCCTCAATAATTACCCCCCGATAATATAAACTGACCATGATCCTGATAACCTGGGCCAAACTAATTCTTAATACCGGGCCAACTAATCCTTAATGCCGAGCCTAATTAATTCTTAATGCCGGTCTAACTGATTCTTAATGCCGGCCTAACTAACTCTTAATGCCTGGCCTAATTAATTCTTAATGCCGGCCAAATTAACTTTTAATGTTGGCCTGCTTTAGTCGCATTAGTCAGCCGACCATATTTTATCACTACTCTAAAGCGGAGTAGGTTACATAAAATCAATAAAATTATTATTAACTTTAGGGTTAGGGTTAGGCCTAGGGTTAGCAGGTATATAGGTAAAATTACCTTCCCGACATTTTTTATTAGTGCATCAAGACAGGTTTAGATAGCTGTTTTTTGTATTTTTGCATTTTTCATTTTTCTTGTTTCGCCGGGCCAACAAAAAATTCGTGATTTGATTGGTTAATTCACGTGATTCTACTTTGCTTTAGACGACCCCATATTTGGGACGGTCTTGCCTGTAATCACGTCCAGCAGTTTTTTTTTAATATTGCCCGGTATTAGTTCTTCTGGACCTGGCGTTAAATAGAACTTTTAGACCAATTATTCTGGTTTTTTTCAACTATCATTTTTTATTTATTTTACCGGATAGCTTCTTTGCGCTTGCTAAACACCATATAGTCAAAGAATCATGAAAAGGTTTCGAAAAATTAATTTGACCAGAGTTATAAGTAATCGGTTCTACTATTTAGATCATTAAACAAATTAGCGCAGACGATTTACTGAACTTGCGAAATTTTAAAAAATTTTGACATGAATAAAATTAATTTCGAAAAATTTTTGGGGCCCTGTCACAAACTAGCTGCACAATTTTGGGGGCCATATTTTAGGGATCCTTTTTAAAATTCGATCCAAAATCAAATTTAGGTGTTAAAATTCCAGATAAATAAATTTATGTTTTCGCAGATCAGATCAGCATATAGTACTACGTATAGTACTGTACACAATTATTAAAGTTTTAGATGCAGTATGACAACACATTGTAAGATGTGTTTAGTATGGCAAATGCCATTTTTAGGATTGGCAATAGGGTAAGGCTGATCGCACTTATTTGAATAAACAATCAATATCGATATGAATCTTCTTTAATTCGAAGTAGAGGTTGGGTTTATCACATTAATTTTGTGATATATTAGAATTTATAAAATTTAATTGGATAAATTTCTAAAATATCACAAAATTCACGTGATAAACCCGAATTATTAAAACCGGTTCCAACCTCTAATTCGAAGCATAAACTTCTGGAGTACTTATGTACGACTTACTAATACAGTAATATGAACTCCGAGACCTACTGTGAGTAAGTAAATCAATGAGAAAGAATTATGAAAAGGTTCCAAAAATTCCAAATAGAAAGAGTTAGCAATTTATCTTAAAAAAAAAAAAAAAAAAAAACAAATTATATCATGTAATATCATTCGCATGTTATTATAAAATGTGCATTTTTCCCATCTTTACCAGAATTTCCAAAAACTTTAATCAATTTACTGAACTTAAGAAATTTTAAAAAATTCAAAAATTTTTGGGTCCCTGTCACAAACTAACTGCACAATTTTGGAGGCCATGTTTTAGGGATCCTTTTAAAATTCGATTCATAATCAAATTTAGGTGTCAAAATTCCAGATAAACGAATAAATAATAAATATTTATGTTATCAGATCAGATTGGCGTATAATACAATTATTTATGTATCGCAGAATTTTGTGTAATGACGATTTGTTTGTCAAATTTTTTATTGTAGTTAATAAATTTAGCAAAGTTTTAGTATGACAAATGCCATTTTTAGGATTGACAATCGGAATTTAAAGTTAGAACACATTGTCACATTGTAAGATGTGTTTTAGGATTGGAAATAGGGTAAAAGGGTAAGGCTGATCGCACTTATTTGAATAAATAATCAATTTAAATTCGAAGCATAAACTTATATACGACTAACTAATACAGTAATATGGACTCCGAGACCCACTGTGATTAAGTAAATTAATGAGAAAAAATTCGAAACCTTGGAAATATTAAAATAAAAAGGTCG
The DNA here is from genome assembly GCA_910592325.1 of Scutellospora calospora. Lineage (NCBI taxonomy): Eukaryota > Fungi > Glomeromycota > Glomeromycetes > Diversisporales > Gigasporaceae > Scutellospora > Scutellospora calospora. The sequence continues at coordinate 2,383 of CAJVPM010002356.1, read as the reverse complement.
ATGAAGAATATTACTTATAATGTTAGTCTAAAATTTAATCTTAAATTTTAATAAGCATTATGTTTATTATTGTTTTCTAAATTTCACAATATTACTTGTACGAATAAATTGCATACAAAAAACTTGTATTAAATTTGTGACAGAGCAAGAACTTTTATTTTAGAGCACTACATTTAGAATTACTGCATTTAGTTAGCCCTTATTCATTATTTAAATAAAGAGAAGGACTATTTCTGCATAGAAAATATAGTAGTAATAAATGTACCTATTCTATGCGTATGAAATTTAGTAGCAACTTGTTTAAGTTTTACATGGCAGTATGCATAGGAAGTCGCTTTAAATATTACACAAAACAAGCAATATGAAAAAATTTTTTTATTAATAGCAGCTATTTTTTATTTACATAAAATGTTACAACTCTTAATTTAAATATAAAATTAAACTAATTTAGCCAAATTAAATTATATCAATTAAAACTTTTTAGGTTGAAAATTTTTTTTAATTAAAATTAAAAAGCTAATTTAGTTTATTTATGCAGTTTCACACTATATGTACATGTTATTTCTTGGTGTAATATATCCACACTATATGTACTGTACATATTATTCTTGGTGTAATATACTCACACTATATGTACATGTTATTCTTGGAATTAACCCTAGCTGCCGCACCGATTTTGTCTCAGCAGATTTTCGACTTTGATTAGCTAACGGCCGTGATCTAACAAAATTTTGGCCTACATTACATAACTGTTACATATATCTGGCCAGAATTAACTTTTTAATTTTTTTATTCCGTAGGGCCTAGAATTGGGAGCGCGATAAATGGGCGTGCGTGGTTTACATAAGTTATGTGGGATGAGTGTTTTATGAAGGGTTTCGGGTTTAACTATAGTTAAACATTAAGGAAAGTATAATCATTAGAATGATCGTGATCATGTGTATTATTCCGTTAACAGTTGTCCGTTCTATTCATTCTCTTCTTCTACTCTTTCCTCCCACTTTATTAATAAAAGGGTTAATTTTATGTATTTACAACATTATCACTCTATGCTCGATTTTGACATAATACATTATTAATAGTTGGCGTTACTATTAACGTATAATAAATTAATAACTTTAGTGATCGAAATGTTGATCACTATTCCAATAACAAAACAATGTAATCTAAACTGATTGATCCTATTAACAATCCTATTTCTTATCGTATGTCGTTAGTCGTAATATCTCTATACTTAATACAAATTATCCAGTATACGGCTCTTAGTTATTCAGGGAAAGGTCTATTCGGCCTTAATGCTTACTTCCTTTATGTTTAATAAGAGACCCAGCGTATACGCTATTCGTTAATCAAAATATAAATAAAAAATATGGTGAGGAATCGATTATTTATTTAGCGGGTTTCAGGTAATATTTAACTTGGAAAGTTAAAGATGTTTAAATGCGAAGTTATGTGATTTATTTAATGAGATTTTTATTAATAGCAATCGATATCTGATGTTCTGGGAAGATCAAAAAAACCTATATTTATACAATTCATTTCTATAAAGGGTGGATTTACTATTCTCTTTACTCTTAAAGCCTCGCAGCGTATACTCTTTACTATCATCGCGTATACGCTCCGATTCTCTCAGCCAACCTATTACATAGCCGATAGCGTATACGCTTCGATCGTCATATTTACATAGCCTATAGCGTTTACGTTTTAATTTACTAAGCTAATTCCCTAATCTAGCAACAAGCCACATCCTTATTTCTTTCAAGCCTCACTAATCTAATACGGATAATAAAAAATAATAAAAAATGAATCATGGTTTTGGGTCGGAGGACCAGTCTAGATCCTAACACAGGCATGTTACACTGCAGCAACTGTGATTACAAAATTTTGGTTTGGATTCGAAAATAATTACCCAAAACTATGCCAAGAGATTGAAAACCATAGATCTTTTCTTTATGCATAAAAAGATTAAAGGTTTAAATTTCCTGCGACGATAAACCTTAAGAATATAAATTTTGTGAAGAGAAAAATTATAGTATTACTGCTTACATATGAGTTTGCTCAAATAAGATTTATATTTTCAATTCTGATTCTAAATTTGTTCATATCATTTAAATTATTGCAGATATTTAAATAATTTCTTGTTAAAATCCAATCATAGGATTCCGAGATAATTATTATTTGAGGCGTTTAAGGATTTTACAATCCTTAAACACCCGAAATGATAAATCCTTAATTATCTTGATTGGATTTTAATGATTTTAGGTTCGTTAAAATCACCCTATTGAGATGAACATTTTAGTAATTGTATAATTAAAAATGGACTGATGAATCAAAATCTATTCATTATTAAATATTATTGGAATTTTTAATAGTAAATTCCAAA